>JAOBAT010091359.1:0-17522 GCA_026413305.1 Hydrozoanthus tunicans
GTATAAACAAATAAAATCAAGAAGGCTCACGGATTCATCTGTAACTCTGAGTTTCGCGCACAGGCGCTCATCAGACAATCTATATATATACGTATACTTTAAGAATAAATGTGCAATGGCTTTCCCACGACGATTCCTTTACAAGGAGGATCACAACGGATACTACAGGCTTGTCTGGTCACGTAACTTGAAGTTAGAGCATAAAAAACTGACGGACTTGCCAACTCCTTGAATCCCTTTATTAAGCTTATGACAAATATTTCGGTCATTTGACCTTCATCAGTGTTATGCTGCGCTTTTACAATATCCTGAGTGCACTAATCTTAGCTTTTATATCTAAATCAAAACAATAAAAACTATGATTAAAACTGTGATGCTATATGTTAAACTAAATTCGTATTAAAACCCGCCTACTTTCTATTAGTGGTACCTAATTCGATGTTTAGATCCGTCCCTTGTTAAGTTCTTGTAAAATTCCTATTAAAACCCGCCTACTGTCTAATTGTGGTACCTAATTCGATGTTTAGAATTAAGTTCCTGTCTCTTGTTAAGCCCATGTGGGAAAAGAGTGCACAACTGTGCACTCCAAAATGCCTCTCTAGTTAACAAAACGTCGTCCAAAGAAGAATTAGAGTTGGTATTATGAATTTTCTCTATACCAATGAATTCAAAGTTAGCGACGGTATGTTCGATACAATTGAAATGTACCGCCACTTCACAAGTCTTTTTGTTGGTAAGCATGCTTGACTTGTGATTACGAAATCTAACTTTGAATTCGTTGGTGGTCGAGCCTACATACTGTAAAGAACATTTATTACAAGTAGCTAGATAAATGATATTTTTGGAAGTGCAAGTAATTGATTGCTTAATTAGATACTTCCTCCCAGTCTTCACACTAAAGAAAGAATCCTTTTCTTGCATGTAGTTGGAACAAAAATTACATCTTCCTTTGCATTTAAATCACCCAATAGTGTTGCCGACAACCCTGTCAAGGCTTTTATATTTAGTATTAACCACAAATGTAAAAGCCTAGTCAGTTAGGTGCCTGGGTTTCTTGACTTCACGTGTTGGATATCTAGACCCATCAAGAGTCTGAATTGGCTGCAACTCTGGTTGGGCAAGTGTACCTGGGTTGGCAACACGTACTACTGGGGCAGGCTGACTTGGTTCAAAGAGGACTGGCACAGTTGGTGCATTTGGGGCCCCGCTAAGGCGATTCGTAGCTTTGTCGACCATTGGTGCTGAACGGAGGGGCATGTTGGTGAGTTTTAGGTGTCGGCGGTTTCGCCTGTATGTGGTTCCATCTTCAGACTTTACTAGATAAGACCGGACGTTAACTCTAGATTGTACTGTGGCCAATTTCCATGGCTTATTCTTTTCCGTTGATTTCAGTGGCTTTATTCGGACAACAACCCCTTCTTCTCTGCTGGGTGGCTCGTGTGCTTACACTTGCAACACTTCGTCACTAAGTGTTTCACCAGAATTCTGCGGAAGGTACGCACGGCTAAGAGTGTCGGCTAGATACAGTTGTGAACCTTTCTTGTATGTCACTTCGAGATCGAACTTCTGAAGTCGTAGCATCATGCGCTGAAGTCGTTTTGGGGCCATTTGGAGATGTTTTTTCATAATAATCTGCAGGGGCTTATGATCAGTTTCAACTAGCACTTACCGACCATAACTGTAGTGCTCTCTGCTCCAAAGACAATAGCTAGTGTTTCTTTTTCGATTTGTGCATAGTTCTGTTCGAATTCTCTAATTGAACGAGAGGCATAGGCAGTAGGCTGTCCTGCTTGCATAAGGCAAGCTCCCAATCCTTTCTCTGAGGCGTCGTACTGCATCACTGTGTGTTGGTGTGGGCCAAAGTTCTTCAGTACTGGAAGCGAAGAGAGAATTTGCTTAATTTCATTGAAGCACTTGCCCTGGACATTTTCGTCCCATTGAAATTCAGTGGTTTCTTTGATGAGGTCTCGGAGTGGCGCAGTCACACTGGCTAGGTTGGGGGCAAATTTCCGGAAGTAGATGATAGTACCAAGGATCCGTCTGACACTTTGTTTATCCGTTGGTACTGGCATGTGTTGAGTTGCATCGACTTTGGCTGGGTCCGGTTTCAACCCCTCTTCCGAAATTACATGGCCCATAAACAAAACTTGTCTGCATCGGAACCTGACTTTGTGCTTGTTGAGCTTAATTCCCTTCTCTCAGCAGTGTTCAAGGAGCCTAAGGAGTTTGCGGTCATGGTCCGTGACAGCTTTTGCGTACGTTTCGCCCACACCATAGACGAGTGTGTCGTCAAATATTGGCGTGACTCCCTCAAGCCCTTCAAAAGCGTTATTGAGTTGTCGCTGGAATTCCTCTGGGGCAGGAGATATTCCGAAGGGCATTCTCTTCCATCTAAAACGGCCCCACAGTGTACCAAAAGTGGTGAGGTAGCTACTGGGTTGATCAAAACGTACATGCCAGAAGCCATTCTTAGACTCCCTTACTGTAAATACTCTGGCTTTCACTAACTCCGGTTGGACATCTTCAACCATTGGGAGGGGGTAGTGGTTTCTTTTCAGGGCCTTGTTAAGAGGCTTTGGATCTATGCATAGCCGGATTTTGCCGTTACTCTTCTTGACAATGACCATAGCAGAAACCCAATCAGTCGGCTCATTGATGGGCGCTAAGATGTCTAAACTGACAAGTCGGTCGAGTTCCTCTTTGAGGGGGCCTTTTAGGGCAAGAGGGACTTTGCGAACTGGCAATTGCACTGGGGGAAGGGTGGGGTCAAGTTCTAGGTGCTAGTGGTCCTCAAGTTTTCCCTCCCCATTAAAAACATCTGCATATATCTCAATCATCGCTTCTTGTGTGAGTGTATCAATAGACAAAATGTTCTCTTTATTTACTGTCATTAGATTCAGTCGTTGGATTGCAGGTGCCCCCAGCAAGGGTTGGAGTCCCTTTTTTACAACCAGAAAAACAAGTTCGAATTTTTCCTTGGTCTTTGGGTTGGTCACTGGCACACAGCATTTCCCAATGGGAGACAGTTCAGTGTTATTGAACGTGGTCAGTGTCGTTGTTGTGGCGTCCAAGCGGTTGCATGTGGGGTCATCGAATATTCTAACATAAGTGTCAAGTGATAAAATATTGATAGTAGCTCCAGAATCTAACTGAAAGTTAACTTCAGTTTTGTTTAGTAATATAGTGGCAAAAATTCTTTTAGGGAACTGTTGTAGGGTCAAGACATGGACTGATTCTCTCTTCTCCAAGACAGTCGGAGAATATTGACTGTTCTCACTATCACTCTCAGGACAATGATCAAGCACATTAACACTCAACTTAGATTTGGGTGTCGTACAGCAAGCTGCAAAGTGATTGGCAACCACGCGGCACACTCTTCTTTCTTTCGTCGATGGGACTTGCCACAGAACTTACAAGTGATCACGCGCTCATTGAAATCACGTGACCGACGTGCAACTTGTGCAGGCTTTCGAACAGCTTGTTCGGCTCATAAAGAATTACCCTTGTTTTGAACAAAGCTTATTTCCGCTTCCCCCTCTTGTGAAATAGCCTTTGCTTGCCTATGGGAACTTTCGCTGGCTCTACACATGTCAATACAGCTATTAAGCGAGAGATCCCGTGACTGCAATAAATTCTTTCGTAAACTGTTGTTGCGAACGCCAACAACAATTTCGTCCCTTATTAAATCATTTGTGAGTGGACCATAATCACACGACTTGGCTAGAGTACGTAAGGCGGCTAAAAACATATCAAACGACTCACCTTGTTCCTGTGAGCGCTGGTTGAACTTGAATCGTTCATAGATTACATTGGTTTCGACTAAGTAAGATTCCGCCAATTTTTGTAACACAATGTCGTTGTGCTTTCGCTCTTGTTCGTCCGTAAAAGATAATCCCTAGTACGTGGTTAGCGCCTCAGACCCGATTCAAGTAAGGAGAGTGGCCGTTCGTAATACCTTTGGCTGAGTTCAAAGACGAGATGCAATTTCATAGTTATCCCACATTAACCGAAAGCGACGCCAATTACTCACCACATCTCCCGTAGTCTACAGTTTGCTCGGTAATGGCAGGTTAATTTGTACTAATTGAACGGGTTGCAAGGAGTCAGAAGAAGACGCAACGCTGGTTCGAAGCATGGTTCATCAGAATAAAAAAAATTCCATTCGACACTATGTAAGGTTCTAGCTTTTTCAGGCAATACTTAGGGTCCGAGCAAGCTACGATGAACACAACGTACTGAACCATACAAGACTATTTCCCACGACCGGAAAGCATGGTTGAGGCATTCATGCGTTCATAAAGTTCAGGTGATCCGTACTGGAAGCACGTTTAACGCTTTCACATTGTCACAGTTACTTAGATAGTTTGGTCAATAAAAAAAATTGAAGTTTTTTCATCATAAAACCATTCAACGAACAAGTTTTTTTGATTTGTAGCATTGTTTTGGCCTACTTGCTTTTTGACACAAGGCCGCACAACCTTCTTTTATGAGTGCACTTATTGCGTGCCATTACTCCTCGTCACCGAGTTTAACTTGTACTAGGTTGAGGTGGGATTGTCGCAAGCGATCTCTTACTTTGGAAGGAATGTCAAGAAACGATCAACGGAAGTATGGAAAACAAGTCTTGATGCATTTACGCTTTACGCAGTAATACTCGATGGTTTGCCGTGCAGGTGGAACTAAGCATCTGGTATCTTTAGGAGAGAAATACTCCCACTTCTCCACGTGCGACAACACTATATTGTATGGGACTATTAGTTGCCTTTGGGGAAATTCGATCTGACAATCGTAATGGCCACAATTCTTTGCCTTTGGCTAATTGGCTAGAAAACGCACAACAAAGGGCTTGTTGTTGTGAAAGATCTTTGTGAATGGACGCTGCTGCTGTGGCTGTTGTTGTTGCGCACCACCCTCTCTGCCAGCCCTCCAAGGGTTTTTGTGGGTTGCACCCTTTTTACCACGTGCATTCTTGTCTGTTGGCTCAACAAGGCTACTTTTTGAAGGTCGCAATCGACGTGGTGACTTTGCCACATATGCTAAATGATCTTGTGATTTGTCTTCAATTTCGGACATGCAAAGACTGTGCTTGCAAATGTTACTATACCTGTAACAAAGACAATCGCATTTGCAGTGATCCAGATACATCAGACTGGTACATGCCTCTCTTGCTTTTTGCTGCAACAAGATAAGTCTTGTGCTGCGTGGTATCAGACAAAGTTGGCTTTACTGTTATGGCATTCTTGTTGTTAAGAAGAGATTCTGCCTCTTGAACTATAGTTGCTCTCAGACCAGGAGCAAGGTTGCTGGCTGCTGTTTGTCCACCATGCTAGCAATCCAAGGGTCTGGGTTTTCGATACATCTGAAGGTCTGGGTTTTTCGGGGGTCTGGGTTCTTTGTTTTCTAGGTCTAGGTTTTCGATACACCCTATACTGATTACTTTAAGGCCATGGTAGATAGTCCCTCAATGAAACGGGTTTGTACACAACTCCAATCCCAGTGCTAATAGAGGATAACATATGTTTTATAGTGAGTGTAAACCAAGCTGATGTACCTCTGTCAGACATCAACTGTGACGTTGTAGTACAAATTGCTTTCACATTCAGTTCTTTCCTTCATTCCTAAAGGTTGTGTTGTGGACAGATTACAACTTCGAGAGAATATACATGATTTGTAGCAACTTTATGCAAAATAATTGCATTTGATTGACTCCAATAAGTGATTATGTGTCAGTGAGCTGTAATAATTTCCATCTTACCATATTTATTTGATTTAGTGCCCAGAGCGCAAATTAAATTATTTGCCTTTTTGGCTGGGCACTGTAATTTGATCTGGGTGCTAGTTAACTTTTAAAGATTCTCAGCAATGACCAACTTTATTTAGCATAAACATAACAATAAAAAATGCTTAACATTTTTCACACTTCACTCAGGCTCTCTCGTTTTGTTCAAATCAAAAAAATTGTTTGTGGATGTTCATTTTAGAATATGTAGTTTTAGATAAGAAAAAAAAGCTAATGGGCACTTTAATCTGCAGATAAACTGATTTTTTTTTCTTAAATTCCCATTGGAAAAGGTTTAAGACTTTGCAAATATATGTTTTGACATCAACCCCTTCCTTTTTGGAATTTTACAAGTATTTGGACCACACGATCTGATTCCTTTGTAGTGTTGTGAGTGAATTTTTAAAGCTACTTGGAAGTGCTTCACAAAAATTGGATGAGCTAGAATAATTTATGAGTTACAGTTGCAGGGGAACTCGATCAGTAGTATTTGAATGATGGTTCTATATAGAGATTTATACGTTAAGATAGACATCTTTCGCATACAGTGAATGAATAATTCTGAACTGCTAAGATATTATTTTGAACCTTTATTGTCATACAGTAAAACCTTTCCTCTGTTTGGTTGTTTTCTCTTTATGCCCTTAAAAGTTTACATAAAATTTTTACAGATAATTTCATTACAATAATGTTTATATAAATTAGTAATTTTATTCATTTCTACAACAATGTCACTTACAGTAATTTGAAAAGGACTAAAGCCAGAGGCTTGCATTACTTGGGATCAGCTAGTAAGAAAAAATGCTTTATTTCAGATTTACTAACTAAATAAAGATGGTAGAGTAAACTAAAATGAGACGGATTTGTATATAAAAAAGAGTGTCTAATTTATACCAGATTCATAAAAATTTTAAGATAACTATTTAATATATAGATTAATTATGTACCACAAAATATTGTGCTATCAGTTCGATGTCTTAAAGCTTTAAAGTTAATAAAATATATAAAAGTACTACTTTGTATTGTTGGCCACAAAAATGTAACTTGTACTGTTAAATGACAAACTCAACTTATTTTCTGATGGAACTTCCCATAAGTGATGTTTGAGCACAAATGTTGCCAGAGCCCACAATGGATCATATTTACTTGCTTGTGACCAATGATACAAAACTTCCTGTTAGTAACTAGTGCTAACTAGTCTGTCCAAAAACTAGCATCAGTTTGTCTGCCCCATGGTTCACCATGTAGCCAAATTTGAGCAATCCACTTTTCACCAGAAAGAACTGGGCAGGAACCATGAAGAGAACGCAAATCAAGTACTCCATCATTGTCAGTCAAGAGATGATTATAAAACAAAATGCAACTTCTGGCTCTTGGAGTAATCTTCAAGGTTTCCTTAGCTGAGCAAACCTGTTTAATAGGAGGCTTTGTGATTTTTATATTTTCCGTATTTTTCAAGGTGTCATTTGTAGCATAAGGAAATATTGTTTCACCACCATTCTCAACATCATTTAAATAAACTAGAAATGTCCCAGTTCGATTCACTTCTTTTCCCTGCACATAGAACCCTGAATCATAATGTAGACCATAGTTCTGTCCTGGGCTATACTTGGTAAGTGACACTGGTTCTGCTAGTGTCCAGGGCAGGCCAGACAGTACCCCAGCAAGTTTAGCGACATGCCTTATAATAGGTATTTTTGCATCACTTTGTTCCCTCAGGTATAAGGATGAGGAAGAACCACTGTCTGTTTCAGCTGTTAGCCTTTTTTCTGCTAACTTCAACAGTTCATTGTTTTGATTCTCTGTAATGCAATTCTTGTAGAGGTAAACGAGAGGTTTTTTCGACAAAACATAGTGGTTAAAAACATCAGTTCTTTGTTCACTAGATTCAGCATTTGTGTCACCTATTTGAAAAGAAAAATCAGAGAGATAGGTAAGACACACATACAAGTCTAGCAGCTAATACAGTAAGTATCTCATATATGAGAAAGAGTATAAACTATGTAGATGTGGCCCACAGTCGCCCAAGCCAACTCCAGAAAATCAAAGGCACTAGAACTTAGCTATGCTAAATGCTTTTAAGAGCCTGCTGGCCAGTCGGGCTGGTGGTTATTCCTGGTTGCCAGTGTTAAGTTAATGAGCTTATTCCCCCCCCCCCCCTCTTTGGGCAGCCAGACACTTATTGCAGTTTAGTCCCCAGCAGAAACTGCTGTGCTTTTTTGTACAGCTGAGTTGATTGGCACAAGTCAAATGGAGTCTTCCTTAAGGCCACAACACATTGGTCTGGTCACAAACTCAACAACCCTTGGATTGCTAAATACTCTGCCTCTAAGCTGCCAAAGGCATAAAAAATAGTTTGAAAAGGGCTACAGTACTGCAGTTCTTAGTATCATGTCAATTATATAGAGTTCACAAATTGGCAAGATTTTACTGAATGTTTTTGTTTGTTCTAAGAACCAAGAATACCCATGTTTGTGATCCTTGACAGTTTGACAGCTTTTGCCTTCTTCAACCAATCAGATCATTACATTAATCAAACAAGGTTTCTGATTGGCTTATTTCAGCAACTAGAGATGGTTTGAACAAGCTTATATATATATTCTCTTAAAAGAGTATTTAACTGAAGAGTTTCTGTAAAAATATAAATGAACGCCTGCCAAATCTTCTTAGTATGTGAGATACAAGACCTGTCTAGACCCAGACCTCCGAAGGTAAACACGGGAACTCGACAGATATTTTTTTGTTCGTTGCTGTTCACAATATATTCTTCCAATTACAACTGGACTTTCTTGTATTTTTTGTTTATGCTTTTAGTTTTTGTTCTTTCTTGTCACAACATGGTGTATTGTGAATGAATCATTATCATTGAATGGATGGATGAATTAAGTACAGGAACATTGTGTTTGCTTTAGTTTATAACGCTTTTAAAGCCTTAAATTACCTCGTGAACATCTTTGTTTGGAGGAGGGAGGCAGCGTATTTGTAGATTCGGCTACACATTGATCGTGCTTCTTGGCAACGCAGATATTTGAGACGAAACTCACCAAAAGGAAGGCTGCAAAACGATGACTGCCGGTAAAATTGTTCATACTTAGTTCGTCCCAGGCCTCCACCGTAAACCTTGATCTGGAAAGAAAAGAAACTGGGTCGATAATATTTTCTCTTCTCACGTTTCCCACGTGAACTACTTTGAGACCTATGACTTATAGAAGTTACTGTATTTCGAACAGATGTCTTCAAAACTTGTAAGGAAAGGCTTAGAATTGCTAAATGAAGATAAAACCCGAGGAAAGGTTAAAAAATCTTCCCGATCCAGAGGTATTAAAAGAATCGCTAAAACCGGACATGTGAGTCACGTGGATCGGGAGAAAACTGTAAACAGAAAAAAACAAACAAGTAACGAAATGAAAGGCAAGGCCAAGTTTAGACATGAAAATTGTAGTTTAGAAAGAAGATTGGATGTCATATTTGCTTTATACCTTTTTGTAGGGCTGGAAATGCGACAAGAAGACAATTCAGGGGATTATACGGAGTTTAACCTGAACTATTTCAAAAATGTTGATTGGAAAGTAAACAGAGATGTGTATGCGAAGGTAAGTACTTCCATTTTCAGTAGAATGTATACAACCGGGGGAGGAGAGGGGAGGGGGGACTCCTTATATGGTGGTGGTAGGTATCTCATCCATGCAGTTGAATTAGATAGTTTTTGTTAGAGTGAATTGAATATTGATTTAAGTATTATGATTGTTGTTATATAAGTTTTTGTGAGAAAAGTTTGTTTCTTGATATAAAGTTGTGAGAATAAGTCTTAATGACTGAGTAAAAGATCTTTTGGTGAGAAAAATAATTAATGTTCTGTTGCGATGAGTTTCAGTTTTTAGTAGCTAATGATCAAAAAGCAGCATTTGGTTCTTTGCTTTCAACAGCATTTGAGTCAACACTGGCAACCAGAAATAAGCACCAGCCTGAATGGCCAGCAGGCACATAAAAGGATTTAGTGAAGCTTCTAGTGCCCTTAATTTTGTTTGTTTGGGATTGTGGGCCACAGATACATAGTTTATACTCTTCACATTGGTCTGGTGACAAACTCAACAACCCTAGGTTTGCTACATAAATACTCTGCCTCTGAGCTGCCAAAGGTATAAAAATCAGTTTAAAAGGGCTACAGTAGGCAGTAAAGTACAAGAAGAAAATAAAGGTGACCATGTCCTACTCAAAGATTTTTATTGCATGGGAAAAGTTTGCAAGGAAGTCATTAAACCCCTTTTATTAATTTATTATTTAGAAAGTTTGGTAAATCAAAGCGGAGTAAACCTTTGCAGATTTGCAAAAAAGTGTCAATCAGAATCCCCTGTGCTCCTCACTTGTTGGCAATAGATACAGTATTGACAAAGAGATAGTCTGCATTTTATTTAAGCAATCTGGTCTGTAAGGGTAAAAAGTAAATTAATTGCTGTAAAAATTTATGACACAATCGAATTATGTTTCTGTTGTGTCAGATAGCTTTCTTCAGGAATCTTTTGAGTCGGCTGGATGATTAAAGCCTATTTATTACTCTCATCTGGTCTGTCTTCAAAAAATGTTGTTTCCTGCTACAGGTAATGAAACACCATGAAGAAAGAAAGCGAGGAAAGAAAGCAAAAATTGAAGAAACAAAGATGGTTGAATCAGATGAAGAGGACTTTGATACTTCACTTAGTTAATGAGAGTTAGAAACTTGAAGGCTTTGAAGCTCACATGAAGGATATTAGAAAGTTGAGGGACAGCTGCAAACTAAGCTAGTGGTGGACATCACCAAGAGTTGGAGAATCACAGTTTTCCTCTGGATTTGCTCTTTTCAGAGTGATCAGGCAATGTGCTTAAATGAAAATTTTGCAGATTTAATTTGCATAAAATCCTCATACCACACAACATCTGATTACAAATTTATAGTATGCTAATAGAAGCCTAAAAGTTGCTTAGCTGCACAAAACAACTGGACAGTGAGGGAAGTTGACATAGCTGCACTAAGAGAAAGAAAATGATTGAACGGTGACACATTAAAACTTGCTTATTTCTACTAACTTTCACTATTAAACTATGTGTCAATCAATCAAAGTGATAGCCTTTTTTTAAAGTTTTTGCTTTTGCTTTGTTGGCTATCAAAGTGGTGGCTGTTGCTACCATATTCAATAAGATTAGAAAATATTACAACTACATTGTACAATGTTTCCTCAATTATCTGGACCAGTTGAGCATTCTGTAACATTTCAGAAATATGGACAGATAATCCAGAAAACTGGATAGCTGAATAACCCCTTCAAAATGCAATGAAAGATTGGGACTGAAAAAGAGACACTACTTTAATTTTGAAAGTGTTCAGACAATTAAATTTTCGGACAAAAAAAATGTCCGAAAGTTTTAAAATTTCCTTTATTTTAATTACTGATTTCATATTGCAAGTTTCGAAGCCTGTTGTGTTCAGGAACCTTTTCTGGGTTTGTCTCATTTTTTTAATCAAACTGTTTCATTGCTTTGGCGTGTCCACGATTAATTCGTGAAGGCATAAGAGGAACCGATTCTCAAGTTCTTCTCCAGGGGGGGGTTTACTTCGAGGTCAAAAGGGTAGGGATGACCGTCGGAAAAGTCCCTAAAATACCCTAAAAGATACCAAGGCACAGAAATGACACTTTTCGGTTTGAAAGTTACCCTAAAAAATACCAATTGAAGCTGAAATTTTTCCCTGGATAGTTAGCAGGTTGGTGCTATGGCTCCTCATGTTGCGATAAACGTGATAGTGATACAATAAATAAAGATTTGTAAATATTGTTAATGTAATGATTTGTTTCAAGCGATCTATTGCTTTTTCAAAAAGTGTTACCAAGTTTCTCCTTGGGCCGTTTGTTCAAAAGAAGATTGGTTTAAAAAAAACTGGAGTGGTTAACTATTTTTACAAATAAAGTTTTCCTTTGCTTACACTGTCACAGCACTCACAATTCCTACCATACAAACAACGATGTTTAAAACATTGCACATATTTCCAAGTTGAGTAAAAGCTAAGGGATCGAAAAGTAAAGTTTAGCAGTATTAAAAAACATAACCCTGCATGTATAGGAGTATACAGTCACTGAACAAGTCTGGGCCTTGTTGGCTTGCAAATTACTTGAGACTTTATTATGTACACACCATGTAATAATGTCACGAAGTCACTCTCTCAAACTTAAAGATGCATTTAAAAACTTAGAAGCCAGTAGATGACTGTTGATTTTTGAAGTTCTTGGAAAATCTCCGTACAGTAATACTCACCTGTACTTAATTATGCGTACAAGCCGCCATGCCGGCAATAAGATCGGCGAAGGTGCCAAGCCACCTTCGCAGGCTTTAGCACTACTAACAAACCGCTGGCAGCCCTCTCAGCACTAGAGTAATCTAAATGAGAGTATTCGTTCTAAGTTCTAAGTTCTAAAACAGAGCTATCGATATTCAGACCAAAAGCAACCAAAAATTTCTTGGCTGTATGTTGAAAAGTAAACCCCGAAACAACCACAGCTAACGTGAGGGCTGATGCACACAGCAAGTGACGTCATCTAGGAAAAATTATTTTTAAAATCACCTTTGCTCTCATCTAAGACCTTTTTGGACGTTAGTACCCATTTGTGCCCAAATACCTCTCGGTTTTAAAATTACCCTAAGAAATACCAATTGAAAGCTGAAAAATTTCCCTGGATATTAGCTGGCGGGTCGTTGCTAAATCCTGAACGCAATATGCAGTGAATAAAGGCGCGCGGACGTGAACGTGGTATGCAGTAAATAAAGGCGCGCGGACGTTCACCAAAGGATTTTTGTCTCAACTTCTTATCAGTACTAAAACACGTTGACCGTGGAAAAAAGCTTGAATGATTAGAAATGCATATGAAATTGTGCTTAGAAATTTAATTCAATATGGTGGTTTGGTGAGTTTACAGAAAGAACAGTAAATGTATGTCGCCTTTACTCATTGCATATCACGTTCAGCACAACACGAGGCGACTTAGCGCCGACCCGCTAGCTACCGAGGAGAAAAATTTTAGCCTTCCCTTGATATTTTTTAGGGTATTTTTGGGACTTTTCCGACGGTCATACCTACCCTTTTGACCCGGAGTACCCCCCCCCCCCCCGGCTTGCTTCGTAAATGTGGTGCCAAGGTTTCCCTCCCTTCCTCGATGCAAATTCATTTGCCACGCCTCTTTAGTTGTTCCCTTCATCAGAAACTGATGAGGGTGTAGCATGTTTTTACTTTGATTATACACTTTGCTAAAAAATACAAAATTTTCGCAAAGTTTTGGGCGGCTATATATAAAGCCCTCTCTAGCTACTCCCGCTCGTCAATTAGCGTCGGCGTAGTCCTGGGAACGAACAATGAAACAAAACACACGTGTTCGGGAACCAAGATGGCGACTAAAGTTGTGCGTGAGAGTAAACTGGATAAAAAACAGGTATGTTTCCAACAATACATGAGCTAGATTGAACCTTACTTGTAACAGCTCGTGTTGAACAGAAAGATGTTTTACTACAGGTCAATTTAGCTGTGCCCGCTCTCATGAAATATGTTGAGCAGAAGAAAGGCAAGAACTTGGGGCTGTTTAACGACGCAGACATTGTGTGGTTAGTCTTGTCTTTGAAAAAGATACCGCAAGCAGACAAGAAGCCAAGAAGGATGTAAGTAACTTCATTTGGTAAAATTTCCGTACTCACCCATACTTAATTAGGCATACAGTAATGGCCGCCAACTTCACATTTTCATGCAGTTTTTGGTCGCCAAAACCCACATTTTCATTTCGGTTGTTAAAAGATATAATCCTAACCCAAACCCTAACCATTACTCCTAACCCTAACAGTAGTTTCGAGAATTTTTGGTAGCTCGTAAAGCGAGATTTACTTCCGATATTTTGTTTGAAGATCAATAGCTTCGTATGCATAATGAAGTATGGATGAATAAGGAAATTTAGCCCTTCATTTTAGTTGGTGTTATTAAAGGTATCTGGCAGAAAAATAGTTCAAATGGCTTAATCGTCTCTAAATGTGGCTGATTGTAGTCAAGTACTACTAACTACTAGTCAGCACTAACAGTAAAATCGGTTTAGTATGATCATACTGTTTTTTTTAACTAATTTGGCAGTGTTCCGACGGGGAAGGCCCGATAAGGTTGATAATTTCCAATCTAGACCTATAAAACAAACAGTAAACCTTAGAGCCTTTGATATCCCATACCTTGAAATTCATGTGTTTTATACAAACAAATGCTCATACATCCACTGGAAATACAAGAACAACTGTTTTACTTACAGTTCAAAGCTGTAAGTAGTTACAATTCAAAGCTGATTAAAGACCAACTTAGCTGTTGATCATGACAATCAATAACTATTATTTTTTTAAGTTAATCAACAATTATATGAAAGTTGGAGGTGTTGGGGTGTGTGTAGGGGGGGGGAGAACCATTCCTTGTTACAACAAAAACTAGTTTAAACTCATTGAGCTACTTTTTTTTATTTTCAAAGTTTATCTATAAGAAGTACATCCATGGACTAGTTAGTATGAGTACTGGGCCATTTGAAATGAACAGTGGCCCTCTTTATATGGCCTCTCCTCTTTACTACTAAGATTTGTAACTATTTTTGAAAATGCCTTATTTTCTCAACAAGGTCAGAACCATTTAATCGTTTAAGATATTTTTTGGTTTACTGATCCAAATGTACCAACAGCTTCAGCTAACTTTAAATGATTATGAAAAGAAATTGTAGACATGCATAAAATCAGCCGAGTACCCGTGGAAAAACAACTAAATAGGATTAACACCATGGACAGCAGAACTTGGGATGGGGGATGGTCCAAATAGCCTCAACAGTCTCAACAACTAAATTGCGTTTTTGTGTCTGCCTACTCTTCTATAAACCGAAAGGGAATGTTTAGAGAGTTGATAAAAAAAAACCTTGAATGTTGTTTGCTGGTCATTTTTCATCAGTTTGAACCATTTGAACTTTGCTTTTCATGCTTACTACCAATCAGCATACAAGATTCACTGGTGTTGTTTTGAATGTGGTTAGCAAGAATAGTACACAAAAAAAGCATTGAAATGCTTTAACCTAGCCTCCATCTATTCCCAGGAAATGCATAAATACAAAAAGCACACTATGCAAAATCACTGTACAGTTGACAGCAATGCAAACTTTATTTATTCCTCCTTATAATATAGCAATATGCAATTACTTTTGCACTATTGCAATTATTTTACTACAACTACCAGAAACTTTTGCGACGTCTTTTTTGTTTAAGAAACTAAACCTATTGTTTGAAAGATCTCAGAGAAATTTGTGCATCTGAATAACAAAAGAAAACTGAAAAGGATTCTGGTAGTTGTAGTATAATGATGCCATTGAATAAGTAGCTTATTGATTTCAATCATAATATCTAACTAAATTATGGTTATAGTTTTTATTCAAATTGCAATGTATTTTTGGGTTGATAGACCAATACCACACCCAGTCTACCCAGAGGACAAAGAGGTTTGTCTAATCACTAAGGAAAAAGGATCAAAAGTTAAGGAGAATCTGAAACTGAAAGGTGTCTCATCAATCAACAAGGTGAACTGAATCCTATGTTATGTATATGACTTTGTTGTCTAATCTTATTCATGTTTGTTGCTTAACATTCTTTGTCCCTGTTACTTACTATAGCCAGACCCAAACAGCCTCAGTGTAACAATTATTGTTTCAGAAAAATACCTTTCGTTTCTCTCGCTGGTCTGTTAACAACCCCGAGCTATAAAGCATGTTCTAACTAGTATGCCATCAGATGAATTCCCAACTTATGATTTACTACAAATTAAGATAAACTCAACTCTTAATTGAAATCTCAACAAGTCCATTCCCAAACTAAATCTTTTTGAACTTTTGGTTTAATTTCAATCAATAAATGATTGTTAGATAATGGCAATTTATAACTTCTTAGTTATCAAATTTGTATGTATAAAAAAAAATTTATTTATACAATATACATGTTTACATAAATAATTTATATAATAAACTATATTATGTATTAACTAATATAACATACAGTATATGTAATATATCAATTTCATGCACATGTTTGTGTGTGTAAATTAAAAATAGATATTTGCAAATATTTTATTTCTTATCAATTGTTAATTAATGGTTGCAGTGTAATTGCACTGCAGGTCTTGTTTGTAATTGCAGTGTTTGGGATTTTCACTGTGAAAGGTTTACAACCAAACAGATTATAGTAGCTTTCTATACATAAAATTATCTAATATATACATAGTATTAGTTTAATTACTTATACACACCATTATTTTTCCATTAGGTAATCAGTTTAGAAAAGTTAAGGAAGAATTACAAGTCATTTCAGTCCAAGAGAGAGCTAGCCAACCAGTATGATGTATTCCTGTGTGATGATAGAATATATCACTTTCTGCCAAGACTGCTAGGGAAAGCTTTCTTCGGTAAGAAAAAGTAAGTACTAGTCTCTGTTTATTATATATCTCATTTAAAACAAAATGTGAATCTACAGAACTCACTTTAATAATTTTTAAGAGTGCTTTTTGTACCTGCACTAATGCCTTAAAATGTTCTTATAAGTAATGCAAAACTTGCTAATTTTTTTCAAGTTTTCACTATAAACTACAGTACCTCTAGTTCACTTTGCTTCATTACTAACTTATACAGCTCGTAGATTAGGTATTTATATATAATAAAAACAGGTATATATTGGAGAAACTAATAGAAGATTGCTCAATAGATTTTTCATGAACATTTAGTAAAAAAACTTGGCATTTTGGTACCTTAGAATATCCATATCCAGTGAGGTCTACATGTATGTTCCATTTGTTCTTACAAGCTCATTTAGGTTTTGCTTTTATCTGAAACAGGTTTCCCATTCCATTTTCCCTGAAAAGAAGTAATCTAAATGGAGAAATTAACAAGATCCTTCAATCTACATTTGTCAGTTTGGGGAATGGGGCATGCAGGTATGTTATGCAACAATCATGTACATGTAAACAAATAAAAAAGCACTTGCATAAGTCGACAGTGTTTTTAATCTGCTGCCAATGCAGGCCTTTCACTGAGGAAAATGGCAGGTGTGCTAACAATCACAGTTTTAACTTTTCTAGGCGTGTGATGGCATGTGTTAGGCTTTATCAAGCAGTATTTTAAGTCTAGAGCAAACAAAGTGTAATACAAATACAGACAGCTGGTGTTTCTCGTTTAAACAAATGATGCAACACACAAATTTCAAGAAGAGCACAATCCTTGACCCAAGCTGGCAATTCTGTTTTGTTCTCTCTCAGTACTGTAATAGGCCTTTTGCAACAAGTGATCACATGGTACATTTATGATATTCTGGGTGGCAAAGGAATGTCACAGACTCCACCAGGAAATGCAAAACAAAGAAAAATCACTCGTCTCTTGTAATTGTGCCTTGTCTTGGGTCTGTGACATTCCTTTGCCATCCAGAATATCATTAAATGTACCATGTGACCACTTGTTGCAAAAGGCCTATTACTGATTTAACAAAAAATACTCACCCAGAGATTTATAAATCATCGTATTATCCAAACCTCTGATTACCTGCAGCAACAAATAATTACTGAAACACGTTAACCGCAGGGAAATTTAAGATCAAGGTGTGTGATTAAGTAATTGTCCGCCTAAGAACTAGGGAGCCTCCCATTGTTCTGCGGCATTTCGCTTTTCCCACGCCAGAATGT
>JAOBAT010091370.1:0-17521 GCA_026413305.1 Hydrozoanthus tunicans
AATCTCTCTAGTCTATATTATTTGAACTTAGTTTGAAGTGCTATCCTACAATGTGTTTGGTCAGTGAAACAAAAAATGATAAAAAACCAGCATAGAAATGTAACGTGAAATTAGAGCGAAACTAAAGCCAATTTTAACTTTTTTTTTATTAAGTTCCAGTCAAGTCTTTAAAGTCCTAACTGTAATTAAAATGCAAATTTGAATTACCAAGCATTTTGCAGGTTTGTTATAATTTTAGTCTATGTAATGGCATTTCAGAATTGCCAGCATTGAGTCTTGTGGGGATTTAAAATGTTGCTTGCACGCGAAAAAACACTCAATCAGCTAAATTTTGCCAAACGACTGAAGGAGCCCTTTTCCTGTTAACGCCCTAGATATATAAGTGTGTGTCGTTCAATTCTCGATTTAAGGAAGGCTCAGAGAGCATCGGCTTACAAACCCGTAACAAAGATTTTGCTTCGAACTGTAGTCAGTTTCTATTCTGAAGGTTTTAATTTTTAAAAGGGGCGTTGACAAGTCAAAAAAGTTTTGCTTAACTTCCATGGGGACGTTAAGGTTTAACCCCTCCCATCCCTTTTAACGTCCATTCCATATATTTAAACACTTGCTATGCATACTAAACATGTGTGTACAAACATCACACCTAGGCTAGATATTAAGACACGCAATGAAACTTTAATGTTTGTATCGTGGTTATAAATGCTGTTACTGTTTGCTGTTATAATAATGTAATAATGATAATAGTATTTATTGATCATCAGATAAATAGAGGATGTTACATGGCCGCGCGGAGATACGAATTTTATCTTCGAGTGTTGAAAAATTATCTCACGCTCACTCGTGAGATATTTTCAACACGAGAAGATAAAACTCGTATCTCCCAAATGGCCATGTAATTTTCTTTTTGTCACATACTAAGTGAGGTTCTGGGTTTAATGCAAAATTAATATTTTTATTGACACAGAAAATGGTTTAAAAATTTACCAAATTCAAATTTCCATATCATTCACACGTGATGATATGGAAATCGTGTGTCCTGATTGGCTGTTTTTGTTATCACCACATGTGATTGATATGGGTGGCTGATATGCTCTGTGTTTCACCGATCTACTATGTAAATATCGAGCTAAGTATGTGATAAAAACACATATCCATGCAATGTTACAATTTCAAAATATATACAATTAAATACATCTATATACAAATTTACCCATTTAAAAACTAAGGAATCTATAAAACACTTTACTTATATATTAACCTATTGATAAAAACACTCTTTAATAAAACGCTCCGTCTTAATTAAAATTCTATGACTGCTTTTCCTTCTCAAGTTATATGTCGTAGTTTTCTGTTTAGGAAAACACATACCAAGCGCATGACTTCAATGGTTTGCTACACGTTAAAAGATGCTTTTGTCTTGATTTGTTAAGTTTTTGAGATAAAGTTTTGTAGTGATGTTAACGTAAGAATTTGAAGTAACTTGTAATTATTCGAGTTTTACAAGAAACAGGTCAAAAATTGAAAAGCATAGATTTCATGGTCTGTCGAACGATATTGACTTAAGTACTGCGGTATGTTATACGAAAAATTGAACTGCTCTATTTTGTGACTTCAGTGTCGTGGTTCATTTTAGTTTTATTACTTGATAACGTGCGCATTAAAAGTGGAACAATGTTTTTCCTCGGAAAAAAAACGCTCGATTTTTCTTAACTTCAAAAAAATTTTACCTTAATGACAAAACATTTTCGGTGTATGGTTTTGATGATGAAAGTCAATAATGTTAAATTATTCCGCAGTACGTCAAAATATCATTATCATGGATAAATCTTGTAACTTGAACACTTATTTCTAGGAACCATGGCTATCAAAAACCATTAACCTTAAGTAATTCTGGAGTAAAAGCATAGTCACTATAAATTGATAGTTGTTGTTTTTGTTCTTGACTCTAAAGGTGACTTTGACTTAAGCCGCAATTTCATAAAGTGTTTGATAATCTCTCTTGTTTGTTCGTTTTAACAAATCTCGTCAACTTCAAACATAAAGTTTCTGGATTTAACTTTCGTTTTGTATTTCTCCAAAGCCAGTCCTGTGTTCCTTTTTTGCATTTTAACCTGAAGACTACTGATTTTCAGAAACCATACATGCGGTGGTAAATGCTATTTTTAGCTTTTGTCTATCTTTTCTTCAGTTCCGGGAAATCTTGCATAAATTACTGACAAAGTTAATTTATTAAACACATGTTGATGTATAGCTACATTTGAATTGACTTGAACTAAACCAGTTTGCTGATATATGATATTGTATTATTTAAATACAGCTTCGATTTCTTGCCTTAGAACTTTGCTCAAACCGAATGGACAAAATTACGCTGTCTGTCGTTTATTGCGTAAGAATATTTTAAAACCTGTCTATTCTTTGTTTTGGAACCACGTTTCTAAGAAAAGCGAGCGCTTTCATCAAACTCACCGGGAGGTTTCTTTTGGTTCTCACGCAAAACTCAAGCTAGTGAGCCAGATTTAGCTTTTGAATATGCAGTCAAAACTTGACTCAGAAAAGATGCCAAAATACATTGGCAAAGAAGTTCCATTTCTCAGCCTTTCCAATCCAGCCGGTCAAATGGTTCATCAAGATGGTCTGTTCACATACGCGATCGGTAACACGACAGCAGCTCCTCTGGCCGAACGGCTCTCCACTACGAAAGGCTGCTCTGTGGATGTGCTTCTTCTTGGCTCCGGAGACTTGAGAAATGTTTTCTTCACGGTGTCTGAGCTGTGGCGGAGAGAAAAGTCCCTAAGACCAGGCCAGGTTCATTTCCACGTAAATGATTTTGATCCAGTCGTCGTTGCCCGTAATGTCATCGTCTTAAAGATTGCAAGCACCATTGATCCTGCGAAAAAGGAAGACGTCGATTTCCTCTGGAATGTGTGGTATAATTTGTCGTTGTCCGAAGATGATTACCAACGGCTTCTGACAATAATTGAAACTTTGATTTCTGACAGTAACTTTAAGAATGATATTGAATTTGGAACGGAAGAATCAAGGATTGCCTGTTGTAATGTTTGGCGTGACTGGTTGACTGTGACTCGCTCAGTTGCTGATGTTGAGTCTGAAAGAAAGCACTTTATTATTGAGAAGTTTACAGGCAAACACGGATATCCGGAAAATGAGACTGCGAGAGACTTTGAGAATGTAGTTTACCCATATATGCTAAATGTTCACAGGAATATTTTGATAAGCCGTGACGAAAGTGTGAAAGAGGAAATTCGCAACCTGTACTTGTCGGGGTCAACGTCTACCAACAGGGACAGAGTGAACCCGACTCTACTTCGCCCCTTCTCTCACCATTGGAGACTCCACTATAACACGTGTTGTTTTAATGGCTACTCTCCAGTTGAACGATTAGTTAACTTTCTTTTTCAACTTAGTAGCTAAGTTTAATAAAGAAGTAGTTCATGGTGTTTACCGTGTTGTGGATGTACGCGGGAAGTCGGGAGAAGCGGCGGCGAGGCCGAGTTCTTCTCTAGCTTCTCGAGTGCTCTCCCAACTTCCCAAGTGCATCCATATATAACACGATAAACACACGAAAAACGAGAGCTGTTACTTTTAGGACATTTACGAGGCTGTCTGCGTAAGAAACTACCAACGAACTTTTGACATCAAATAGATTTCCTTCAAATTTACTGTGCAAGACTGTTGATGCATATGTGTATGATGAAGTGAAACGGCAATATTTTTCTTTACAACGCCTTTCTTCAGTATTTGCGACCGTTTTGACTAAGTATGGTTTTTGAGAGTTAAATTTAGGGTCTGCGGCGATCGCTCTAAAAAACCGCGCATTCGCACGAATGAACTAAAACAATCGCACTAGTTAGTTTGGACGTTTTTTCTTTTGAATCAGCGAAATATGAAAATTATTGACTTTTTAAAAGTCAGCTTACAACGCGCACTAACGAACTTCTGGCGCGAGTGCTGTTAGTTGACAAGGATTTTCTCAAAAGTTCAATATGACCTGAAACCTTGGAATATATCATTGCTTAGTAATAGGGTTGGTGTAATGGAAACAAGAACAAATTTTTTGGGAACTAAACATTTCGAATCACGATACTTCATCAAACATACACTGTACTTGACATTAAAACCGCGCGTTATACGTAAAGCCACTATTTTAGTGTTTCCAAAATTTTTTTCCCATTAATTCGCTATAATCAAACGAAAACTACTAAACAGACATTGCTTATTAGAAAAATATTCGATTTATTTGAAAACAATTGAAAAGTGAGAAAAATTGAGACTTAAGTCCATCGAAATATTTGGCCAAAGCAACAATGTTGTACCGATTTACTTGAGTGAACAGACATCTTCATTAGAACGAGATCTAGATTAGTATAGATATAGTTGTTTTCAATAGGAGTTAAAATTAAAACCAAAACCCATGTTTTAAAAACATTGCAAGTAGTAGTTCAATCTCTGACATACGGACAACGAAGCGACGACAATATATCTCTGAACCGAGAAAGATACATCTCAGAACATGTTAATTTCAGTCTAATGACACACAGATATTTTAGTGTGTCACGCAAGGAGTCTCGGTCCTGTTTGTATTTTATCGCACATCGAGCTTGCGTTTCAAGTGCTTTCTACTACAACATATTCTTCTTGACAGCAAAATTTCAGTTCACTTAATAGTTTCTCAATTGGTTTTTACAGTTGAATTTTGAGCATGCGTAAAGCTTGACGAAATAATTAAGTTATGCCAATGTAAATGTTCTTGTTTGACTACGATTGTTTTTGCTTCTTTAGGATAAATTATATAGGTTTGTGTTCGTTTTCGGTTGTTCTAGGTGACAAGTGTGGAGGTTAGGCGTGAATATTCAGATTTTGTAGCGTTTGATTTATCAGTTGTCATTTGTTAAATGTTCATTTTTAAAACAAAGTGTTTCCGGAAAATATTTGATTCTGACACGGGCAGGTCCCCATGAAGGGATGAAGAGAATTGAATGGCAGTAAGTTCGTCCAGCTTCACGTTATCCCTGCTGTCAGGTCAGTTATTCATGCAAGCCATCAGGGAAAGAAGACGGCGGTGACTAGAAAACACGTTATTATTAAATTTCAATAGGAATAGTTATTATGAGGTGGTCACATGATCTAACATGAAAGCCAGGCTGGACAAGAAGAAGCGTGAAACTTTGTTTTAACTGTTAAAAACAGCTTGAAAAACTTTCTCAAAATTGTCCTTTGATGATTCGGTTAACCACCGAAATTGGCAGAAACTCATATTTGATTATTTATTGAAAATGTATTATAAACATGTAAAAAGAGGAGAAAAAGCGCACTTGATCACTCTCCAAGCCCTCTTTGAACTATACTTAGAAGAGTTTCTAAAGAATAAGCCAGACCTACGACAGGGTCTTGCACAGTTATCAATAAGCATCAAGGCACGTCCTCATTCCTCAGCCACACTTAGAGACTGCGGAGCATATTTTTGAGCGGTTAAGCTTGCGTATAACATAACCCAACATGCGCCAAACTTTCTGGGGGGGGGGGGAGGGGGGGATACGGAGGCATGTTCCCCCGGAAAACTTTGAAATTTCGAACTTCTGCATGAAGAGGTCGTTGGAAATATACCTTTGTCACATCTTTCTTCGTCAATTTCATGAGACGTAATGTGACGAGAAAAGTTAAATTTATGCAGAAACGAACGGTTTAGTTTAGTTGTCATAAGTGTTTCTTAAAAACTTTGCCGAATCTTGTGTCCGATCCAAAGATAAAAATCAATTCGGAACTAAACCTAAGTCAGTTCACAGTCGAAACAAGAAAACATCAAGCAAGCAAAAATTCCGACTAAAGTTTCTGTCGTAAAACTACAGTTATTTTTTGATAGTTTGCCGCACGGAACAATCTGTTATGTTAATTCATTGCTATCGCCCATTAAGTCGCTTTCTTCAATTTATTTGTTCAACACTGGAGTTTTGAGCGGCAAACTTCAATTTTTTTATTGAAAAATTAGTAAGTTTTTTTACCATATGCTTATCAAAGTTAAAGGCTTTTTTTGCAAAAATCTTCAACAAGCGTTGTAAAAAGTTCAAAACAAACACTTAGCACTTCGTTCGCGTGCATCTTAGAACCACCAATCGCTATACTATAAAACCAGTTAAGCGGTTTGCTTGAAAACAACATGATGTCTCTTTCATCAAACTTAATGAGAAATCCCTCATTTGGAACCACTGAAATGAAAAAAACTGCATTATATCTCAATTCTTCTAGGGAGATGGTTGATAAACACAGAACCATTACAGACACCTGCAAAGCATTGTTGATGGAGAAAATTTCTGATTTCCAGAAATTTGCCTCGTTGACAGAGAAAACGAAGCCCGTAAAGGTAAATAACGAGAGTGTAGAAAGCCCGTTTCGTTTGGCGGTCTTCAGTAATTGGCCTTTCGGCTGTTGTGTCCCTGTTACTTTTACATTTGCCTCAGTTGGTACCTCCATCGTGCGGGAGGCCTTGGTTCGATTCCCGGTGCAGACCTTCGCACAAGTATCTTAATTGGACTAAGAAGAAGGTGCTGCCTTTGCTCTAATGTCTGCAAACGGTTAGAACTTGCATAATTTTATGCTTGTTTTGTTATCTACTTCAAATGCTAAGCGTATGGTGTGGTATACAAATATCAAAAAACGTGTGAATTTCCTAGGACATGCATGGAAGAAGTGCTTAGAGAAAAAGAACAGCTGGCGAGTTCTTCTCGCACTTGTTGGGTGAACTTAAAGTGCATATCAAGTGAAAAAATTTTATTACTTCAGCGGATAGTCCCTGCTAAGTGAGGAATAGCGATGAAAATATGTTGTCAATTTTATTTTTGGTTGTTGAGATATCTTTAGCTTTATCGTTAATACTTTAACTGATGACGTAATGAGTGGTTCCGACAAACTTCCCCTTTTTAAAATCTGCTGCTAAGTCATGACCTTTGGATATATTTGAGCCAAAGTTTGGCTGCAGCTGTATCCCGAGGTAGATAGAGAATTAGTCCAAGTTTGGCTCAAACTCATCCAAATGTTATGGATTGGCAGCAGATTTAAAGAAGATTTATTGAAACCACTCATAACGTCATGAACTGAAGACCCCAAGTGCTGTTGTTTCAAGAACCATAAAAGATTGTTCACGTGTATTGTTTGGTTTAGGAGTGGTGAGGATTAAATAGCAGCATTTCAGCGTAATCTATACACTAGAACTCGTTCAAAAAGGACAAAACAGCTGTCTGGCACTGCAAATTCTGGCTGTGTCCAATTTTCTATTTGCAACTTTTCACTGACATGTTTAATATCGCGCAGTATTCAGCCTTGATTTTCACTTTTACTGTATTAGCAAATTTTGTACTGAAATAACTCTACGAAAAACAGCACTTATAGCGCTCTCAAGAAATCAAAATCAAGAAGTTTTTGTATTTATGTTAATAACGCATGCTAACATGTTATGTTATATGGTAAATTGTGGTGTGTATTGTTTTGTATCTGTCTAGAAAAATCCATCATACGACAATAAAAGGCCTATGAGCAATTAGTTGAGAAACAGTAAGGAGATGGTCCACCGAATTTGCTCAATTAGATTGTATTTCAATCCCTTTTTCAGGTCATTTTTTGGCTTGGCGATGCTCTCGAGCTTTGTGTATCGACAATGAATCAAGAGAAGACCTTCGATATTGTTGACACCAGCAATCTGGCTGATCACATTGGGCTGTTGAATGTGCTAGTTTGCTGTGCCAACAGGCTTAAACGGTACATTTTGGGAATGCTTTATTTCTTATCTCGTATTTTTCCATTCTAATGGTAGAAGCAGTGAATTTATGTCTTGTGCGAGTGTC
Organism: Hydrozoanthus tunicans; assembly: GCA_026413305.1. NCBI lineage: Eukaryota > Metazoa > Cnidaria > Anthozoa > Zoantharia > Hydrozoanthidae > Hydrozoanthus > Hydrozoanthus tunicans. Next base: position 7,857 of record JAOBAT010091370.1, read on the forward strand.
TTAGTAGGCACCCTGCATTGCAAATAGATGACTTTCTGTGGCAATAATTGGCAGGATCCTTCTAGTTTCAAATGAGCAACACAAAAGCCTTTTAGGTCTTTCTTTTCTTTCAGTCACGTTGAAAAAGTATGAAACAGGAGATGTATGCAGATTAGAATATAAGTTTTAAGCATGTTAACACATCTTTTCTCTTTGTCATTCTTTACCAATTATCCAATGCTTCAAAATAAAGACAAAGAGAAATTTTATAAGATGTTAACTCTGATTGTTCATTAATTTTAAGTTAATGACATGATTACACAGCACAAAAAAGGAAATACTTCAAAGGGAGCTTCGAAAGATTCTTTAGTTATTATCAGGATTGAACAGAATTAAACTTCCAAAAAATATTTGAATAGATATTCATCTGTTGGTAACATATTCTTTATTCGTCTTTAAGTTCAAACCACTCCCAGCTTCTCACCGGTACCAGGTGTAGGCTAGAGGCATGAAAACCATCAAGGAGTACTTGAAAGAGGCTATTGGGGTTCACAGCTATCTGATGCCGACTATTCTGGGACTACAACTTGCTGATGACTTAGAACTGGGTCGAAGGTAAAAAAAGCACAATTTAAAAACGTTTGAGCTTTGAGAATCTAAAAGTAGTTTGTCGTTGTTTGAAAACAATTGACTAGTGTTTAATTCATTTATTGATTTAACCAACTATCAAAATTAGTGTGTTGTTTGTTGATTGTTACATTTTGTTTATTCACTGGCAGATTACTTGGCCAAACAACCAGTTTAGCCGAACTGTCCCACGACGAAATACTTACTTGGGTAAAAGCGGAGCAAAACTTAACGCCTATTTCATTAGGTAATGAATAAAAGAGAAGTTCTATTTCGCAAAAAATTGCACTACGTAGTAACCGCTCTTGTCATTTACTGGTTGCCTATCTTCTACACCTTTCATGGAGCATAGGCTTCCACAGGTTTGCTTCCTTTTCTCTCAGTTCGCTACACTAACTCTCGTTTCTTCCCGTGACCACCAATATTCTTCTTTCCTCCTTCTCCCTCTCTACTGTTCTTCGCCTGGTCGTTTTAGGTCTTCCTTCCTCTCCCTTCCGGTGTCCATTCCATTGCGGTGTTGCAGTCGTTCGTCGAGTCCTGATGAATTTCACCCTAGCTTCTAGAGGAAAACGCACAAAAAAATATAAAAAGGGCTCACCACTTTTTATCGGAATAAATATCGGAACAGTGCAAAGCCAATGGAAATATGCACCATTCATAAGAAAAGAAAGAAATCGGATTCATCAAATGCATTGCGTCCAAGGTACTTCAAAATATCTTGCACAGTCATGTTATGAAGCACCTTTCACAATTTGGAGTGCTTATCGACTATCAACACTGCTTTAGGGCGAAACGATCAACAGAAACACAACTAATTTGTACCATCAACGGCATTGCTAATGCTATTCAGTAAAAGAAGATGATACAAGCCCCAGTCCTTGATTTCTCGAAAGCCTTCAATAAAGTACCTCACCGCTGGCTGTTGAAGAAACTTGATTACTATGGAATCCGTGGCTCTCAACTAAACTGGTTTGAATCGTTCCTTACTTCAACGCACGCGATCATTAATTTTTCGATGGAGCATCTAGCGATCCTATTGTTACCACCTCTGGTGTGCTCCAAGGTAGTGTACTTGGATCGTTGTTGTTCTTTTAAGATGTGCAAAAATGATTTACCTGATGCTCTAAATTCTACCGTTCAACTCTTCGCAGACGATGCTCTAGTATACGGAACAATTTGCTGCGATGAAGATACAAAAGATTTACAAGATGACAACAGAAGTGGCAAATGTAATCCAACCGGTCAAAATGTAAGATAATGTGTTGTACGTCATAGAAAATCCCGCCTAAGCGAAACTATGTATTCTGTGGAGAAGTATTGGAAGAAGTTGAGTCCCATCGATCCCTATCTAGTGGTGATACTCGACCGTAAAATAACTGGTCGCTGCAGATTGATTCAATTACATCCAGACCAAAGAGTGTCTTGAGTCTAATTAAGTGAATCTGTGGAACTGTCACAAGTCTGTGAAAGATACGCATACATGACACTAGTCAGAAGGAGAAAGCTACTGTATGCCTGCTGTACACGGGGTCCCTTAAAAGCCGCCCTAAAAAGGGTGCAACGGAAAGCAGCTCGCTTTGTGACAGGAAACTATAAACGAGTGAGACAGCGAGTGTGACGGGTATGCTCAGCGAAATGAAATGGGACTCGCTTGAATCAAATAGGGGCCGAGCAAGATCGACAATGATGCATAGAATGTGTAACGGGATGTTCAGATGGAACTGGAATATTTAAATAATACCAAACAGAGAAAGAAGGACGAGGGGTAGCCATGTTTTTAAATTTGTGCCGAAAGGCAATAAGATTGTTATTGGATTTTCCTTTTTCCCAACAACAATTTCTGAGTGGAACAGACTATCGAGTGACACTGTTTTGGCCAAGACTGTTCGTAGCTTTAAGAACAAACTTAACTACTTAATTAGAGTATCTTTTTTTAAACCTAGTTTCATATTTTTAACTTAGGTTTTATTATTTTAATCCATGAATAACTAAATGCTATGAAATTCTTGTAATTTTTTAACATCTGTTTAAAATTTGCGTAATGCTCCTTAGGACTTTGTCAACTAAGTTATATTCAAGTTTAAAATTTGATCTTCGTGCCTGCTTCCTCCAGTAGCACTCGAGTCATAATGGAGCCCTTCCACTAAATTTAAGGACTCTCCTGAGACACTTGCTAGAAAACACATCGATTCGCCTATAATCTCCTCTACTCATTTTTCTCGATTCACATCCGTAAAGCAAGACGGGAGCCACCAGAGTCTTAAACAATCCGAGCTTTGTTCTTGGAGTGACAAAATCTTTTGACAAATGCGCCCCTTGCTTTGGAGAGTCTGTTCTTCAGATCTTTCGTTCCTTCTTTACAAAGTTAATTATGGCTTCCGAATAATTGAAAGTCCAAACTTTATCTTGCCAATCGATTGTAAATCTTTTCTGACTCTTCGCATTTATCCTCATCACCATGGTTATCTTCTTCTTGTTTATTTTAAGCCAAACTCGTCCTACCTTGTCTCCTGGTTATAAGCGCAAATCAGTTGCATTAAAGGTCCCAGCTTGATTTCTTAGGTTGTTAGGATTAGAGTTGACTTGAAAATTCTGATATTATTGTTGTTTTACGTTTTCATTTGTAAGATTTTCATCATTGTTTTTGTTGTTAATTGCTGTTTTACTGTTCTTGCCCTCAAGGGAAGGCACAACTCACATTTTGTATTCAGTTATGCGAATAAAAATATGCTATAAGCAAACGCTCTGTGACAGGTCTTTAACTATGATGTTCAGAGAGCTCCAATGACGTCACTGCTGCATTTCAAGAGCTGGCAAAACGATGCTTCCTGCTACCGTTCACTGTAAATGATGATGCTGAACGAACAAAAAGGCAAAATAGTGGACTTGGTCTCTCTTCCCCTACAACTTTTCTTAAGATCATTCATCAGGCACTTCCCACACTGGGCGAACAAGGTCAGTTTTGCCAATATTACCTGGTAACTTTACCAGACTTGTTACGTCAGTCTTACTCAGTAGCTCAACCTAGATAGTTGTGCCAGTCTAATCAGTGCATCAACAATAATAGCTAAAAATGCCAGTCTCACTCATTACCTCTACCTAGTAAGCCGTGCCAGTCATACTGTAACTCTGGCTAAACTTTTACAAAAACTTCGACTATAGTAAGTTACTTCAGTCCTACGCATAACGGACCATAAAGTTAACGGGGACTTCAACCTGTGCATACGCCCTATACACTTTGTAATCTTGCTCAATATAAACCAGGGCCCGGTTCCTCAAAATCCGATTACTGCTAACCCAGGGATAATTACCATGACAACCAATAGGTTTTGCTAGGAGTTAATCCTGAGTTAAGTTAATCAAGGTTATGAGGAACCGGGCCTTGAGCGTTTTCAGTTTCGTAGGTCTTTAATTGTGGACTAGAAAAATCAACGACAACGAACAGGACAAAAATAATTGTTATATATTTTACCGTCAATTTGTATTAATCATGTATGTTGGAATTATCATCATCGCCCTTTAATTAGGGGGAACCATAGGCCATCAATACTGTTTTCCATATTACATGATTTTGGGCAATCTTTTCTGTCAAGTAAAGTTGTATATAACTCTCTGTTGCCATCACAGCTTCCATTCTCCTTCTCCTAGTATGTTTCGGCCTCTCCGGCTTCGCTTCCCTGATGGATTCAACCTTAGTGCCTGATTTTTTATAATATTCTTAGGCTTCCTTAGTATGGCCCAGTCCATGACCAATTCCTTCTACTTATAATACCCTTTACTGGTTCTTTTCCCCTTCTTTCCAAGAGTTCCACATTCATAATTTATGTTGTAATTCTTGCCAAAAAATTTGTAAGTTTATTACAAGCTGTAACCGGGGAGAACAAGATTAGGAAAAAGCTTGGTACCAGGAATTACACACTAACGATAAAAAACTTTGTACTTTCACCATGTTCGTTATACCTGCTAAAGCGGCAATCCTACTGGATCGAGTTGCGGATATCCTTCCAAAGATTCAAGTTGGAAACAGCCCAGCAATAGATCATCCTTTGTTCTTCTTTTCCTGGAATATTATGCAAATGGTGCTGGAAGGGCTTGAAGGTTAAGTAAAAACGTTACCTTGTAACCTAACTGGTATTGGAAGAGTTTAAAGGTTAAGTTAATATGTCTTCTTCAACAAAGTGGAAATTTTTTTTCCGTGAACAAACTTACATTACAACAAATGTAGCAAAGAGGCAAGTCTTAAAGACTAAAAATCCAAGTAATGACTAAATACAGTACAAATTCTGCCAGTTGGGAGATTAAAAAATAGTTTTTACTTCATGTAGGCATCCATAGACTAATTGTTACTTATACAGTGTACCAGCGGCCTCATCTCCAAAATTGGACCAAATATTTTGTTTTTACAAGTTCGCATTTTCTTACCACTTACCTGTCAGTTAAAGTCCTAGTCAGGTTAATTGTAAATTGCTTGTAAAGCACGTTACTAACCTTTCCAAAGTAATTGACTAGAATTGGTTTTAATTTCAGTATTATTTCTGATATTTATAGCGAAAGTACTGGAAGTTCAAGTAAAAGGCTGTCGCTCAGCGGTGACCAACTCGACAATTATCGCTTTCCTGTTTGAGAATAAAGCCGATACTGCTTTCCTAAATTCGTTTGACTTTTTCTTTGGAGTAAGTATTACAACCGTCCCACTAATCTAGATATATTTGTTTTTTTTTACTTATAACGTTTTCACTCAAGAGGTCACGAGAGAACAAGCTAAAGGACTCCAGGTCCCCTTCGAGGCCTGCCACCGGGACCTACGGTTTGAAGTCCTTATCCGAGAAGACGCGAAGATCTACAGTGTAAGCGCAAGTTTTTCAGAGAAAGCTTCATCTTGGAAACTGGCAGATTCTGTTGTTTAAAAAAAAGTTGTCATTGATGCAAAATTTAGGGTTCTCGACAACTTTAACGTTTTATCATCGATTGTTACAAAATAAAAACTGAGCCTTTGAGGAAACTTCTGTCCGATTTTGCATTGTTAGTGTTTATTCAAAATAGATAGCGCTTCTCTAGTTGTCTAATGAATATTTTTCTTTAGGTAACTACAAGGAAGTATCAAGGTCGCGTCCATCTTCTGTCACACAACGTTCGTTATAACACCGACACCGGTGTGTTGACATTTCACATACTGGAGAGAGATTGGAATGCGCTGTCCCCTGAAACTGTCGTTGTTGTATCTAACAATCGAATGCAAAACTCTTCGACACCTGTTCCTCTAACTTCGAAAACCACTGTGGTGAAATTAATTGATGTTTTAAAAACATACGGACTGGAAAGGATGCTTCCAATTGCACAAACAGTAACAAGAACGAACGTACTTGAGGTAAATCTTGTGATAAAACACAATCAGCTATGTGGATAAAACTTGTAGGGTATTAGCAGAACAGGGCAGCTGGTGACTGTAGTAAGACCTGCCATAGATTTGGCCTCTGTGCTGGTCTTTCTAGTTCTGGAGCACCATAAGTATACAAGTATTGACTATTGGATGGATACAAAATACCTCATAAAATAACCTCAAAAAAAGGGTCGATTACTCCAAAATAAAGTATCGATTACTTTGTTCCCGTGCATCCTTATTTGCTCACTGTGATCGTAATACCATTAAGATCTACCTTTTCGAAACGGTAAGAATCAAATCTAAAAAATCAATTTGCGAAAAAGCATTACCGTGATGACCAATACATTATATGGTCACGTAATCATCTCATAGACAGCAGTTCTCACTAGAAAATCAATCAACCAACGAATATCTGCCAATCTTAGTGGTTTAAACAATGGTAATTGAGAGGAAATAAGAATTTAAACTAACCAGCCTCATTTTTATTTTGGCTCATGTTCTTTTCATTTACAACTTCCTTAAAACCCGTCTTCCTTTTAAACGACGACATTTGCTCTTAGAATAAGCTATCCAAATTGTCGGAGTCATGTTTGTTTCCGCATGGCGCCAATATTTCTTGATCAGCCTTTCTATTGATCTTTTTTGTTCATATTAAACTCAGTTTTTAGCTTTATACAGAGATTATCTGATCATTTTAAAAATGTTTGTACTTTTAGGCGTAGATCTTTCTGTCATGGCGGTAAAGATGCATTGAAGCTAAGGCTTTGGTGGTAGGCAGAACGAACAATGAATTTAGGTCTTTTTGTTAGTAAGTTATAATACAACTTGTTATTTGTCACACAGGTAATTAAAGTTGGCGAGAATATTTCAGCCTACGACGTGGAACTAAGCATTATTGGAGATCCATCTCTAGAGGGAGATCTCCGAACTTCATTTACACCTAAAGAATTTCCTACAACTATTGAACTCACGTTCTCTGGAGCAAGGTAAAACGGGCAAGAAACCCGATGTGTTTTCTATTTGAACGCCTGTTATATATTCTTTCCTATACGTTCAACACATTTACAGTTTTACAATAAGAATACCAAGATACGAACAACTTGTAAAGTATTTCCTTGAAGAGTGGGGGTAAAGGACCCGCCTCAACGAAACATCAGACAGAAAAAAAAACACCGAGGCGATTTAAACCGATCTATTTGTATGTGCAAACGCTAAATGAGAAAACAACCTTAGATTGAGTAACTATGGATGATGTTTTTTCAGGGAGTCTACAAAACTGCGTTTCTCGGCGCCCGTCGAAGAACGAAAAAGCCGTTTGCAGATATCTCGAAAGAGGTCAAAAATATTTTGTCATTTTCCTAAGAAAGAGTTCGGGTTGGTCGGGGAGGCGTGCATTCACAATCCAGTCTTCTTAGAAATTGGTAAACTCCCAACCTGGAAACCCGACTCCGGTGATTTGGGGTGAGTTGATTACAATAACAACAGGTTCTCTTAGCTAACTGTTTTATAGCAGGTAAGTGCTTTCCCTTCACATAACAAACCTACTATGGTAGACTGCTACCCCTCCACATACCAGTCCTGCTATGGTACAGTGCTGCCCCTTCACATACCAAACCTGCTATGGTAGATTGCTGTTCCCCCACCTAGCGAACTTACCGTGTAAAGCGCTGTTCTTTACCAACGATACTGTGCTTGTCAAGGACTTCGTTTGTGAAAAACTGATAATTTAGTCGAGCAATATCGCTAAATTTTAAATAATACTGGGAAGGTTGTGGTATTCATTTTTAACGCATTTAGTTTTTACGTTTTTTAGTGTTATATTGGGACGCATGTTTTCATCCAAATCAGCCTGGACAATGAAGAGGCAACAAGCATCTGGAAAAGATTCGTTTTATGATATGCAAGAGAGTATTCAAATCATTGTTCTAGATTGTGCTAAATATGGTCAAGTAAGCACATAGTATTTGTGTAATATCTGAATCTGTTTTATTGAGAAAGAGATATAGAGACTTTAATTTCAAAAGTATATTTTTGAATGTGTGCAAGAAAGAGTACGCAGATATTGACTTCCTATAAACTGTTTATCAAATTGTAGCAAGATTATTTTGTTTTGTAAAATAGTATTGGTTTGGTTTAAACTAATTTTTCTGCTCTTTTTGTTACTTTAGATGCATTTTTTTTAGAATTTTTTTCAGCTGAATCATTAGTCAACGGGTTATTATTTAAGAAAAGCCAGGAAGTTATGGGTGGTTTAACGCAAAAATAAGAAAAATTGTTGATAAAAAGTTTCAACCTCTTTTTTTGGTGAAACGATCTTTTTTGATAGAAATCTGATGGTCGAAATGTGTTTTTAACGTTTGGTTCACAGTGTGAAAAAGGGTTGTGAAAGAAGGCTGCAAACATGCTTTTCTGAATGTGAAAGAAGACAGTATTCACGCTAGTCTGAATCTAAAGTGTGGAGTTTTGCTAGTAGGTTTATTAGGGGATAAGGCTTCAAAACATATTTACAACATTGCACTTCCAAATCAAGTTTCCATCTTATTTTGAAATTGCCTAACAATCAAATTTTTCCACTTGCTATTTTCATTTTCTATGATTTATGTAACCCAAAGTACTTTAGTGTGTTGCAAAAGCTTTGAGGGTTAATAATCTTTAAACTTCCTGATTCACTAGATCGCTATTTAGAACAGAGTTTTGAACTTTTGGTTTATTATTCCAAAGAAATCTTTCAATATTTTACTTTAAATATTAAAGTTGTTGGTGTTTCACAGGAGAGGAATGTGTACAAGGTGTCTGATCCATCGGTTCACAAAACCGAACCAGATATTACCATTGTTGTCAAGGGAATGTACAAATACAAGTTTATGCCCCTTGTGGAGGTGCTCTTCATAGACCATGCTGCCATGTGGGATTTGGTGACAAGGAACCCCACAATGAGACTGTTTATATTTCAAACTTTCTCTTCTGTTTACGGGGCTGCACGTGAAACAAGAGGGATTGACGGAACAAGGTTTATAAATGCCACACAGCAGGTTTGTTTGTTACGCATGGTTTTAAATGTTGCTCGAAAACATGTTTTGCAAGTCTGAATATTCTTTAAGGTACCAGGTTGTAGTATCTGAATGAAATCAAGCTTTTTAATGAAGTATTCATCTACTTACTTAGCCTCTAGAAAGAGAAACGTAGTTTCAAAAATACTTTATTATTTTTTTTTGTTATTTTCAGGAACAAGTTCTTTTAAAGCGTCTTCTGTACACAAATTCAAAACGGTTAAAGCAGCTTGATGATTTGAGTCCGGTGTGGGTCCGTTCTTTTCTACTTCCGAGGTATTCACAAGAAACAAGTGGCTTCCTCAATAGTAAGTTGATCTTAAAATTTAGTCAGAACTACTGTAGTTTACAGAGATCCCCATCTACAACCGAAGTACAGTGGAATCCCAGTTTAACGATATTGCAAGGGGACGTCAAAATTATATCGTTAAACCGGGATATCGTTGTACCGAGATTCCCGGTATAACGATATTGTGGAAAAATTTCTAAAAATATCGTTATGGCGGGGAAAAGGTGACGTACGCGTTTTTACTCTATGTTCACTGATACATTTGTAATTAATAATTTGTAATGTCAAATGATTCACAAAATAAATAATGATCTAAAGCGGTTTAAAACACATCAAT
>JAOBAT010091392.1:0-17516 GCA_026413305.1 Hydrozoanthus tunicans
TGTGAGTCTCTGTAGCTCAGTGAGTAGAGCATCTGACCGGTAATCAAAGGTTTGTAGGTTCGATTCGCGTCAGTGACTCGACTTCCAATGTGAGTCTCTGTAGCTCAGTGAGTAGAGCATCTGATCGGTAATCAAAGGTTTGTAGGTTCAATTCGCGTCAGTGACTCGGCTCCACGTGTGAGTCTCTGTAGCTCAGTGAGTAGAGCATCTGACCGGTAATCAAAGGTTTGTAGGTTCGATTCGCGTCAGTGACTCGACTTCCCGTGTGAGTCTCTGTAGCTCAGTGAGTAGAGCATCTGACCGGTAATCAAAGGTTTATAGGTTCGATTCGCGTCAGTGACTCGACTTTCCGTGTGAGTCACTGTAGCTCAGTGAGTAGAGCATCTGACCGGTAATCAGAGGGTTGATTTGATTCGCGTCAGTGACTCGACTTCCCGTGCGAGTCTCTGTAGCTCAGTGAGTAGAGCATCTGACCGGTAATCAAAGGTTTGTAGGTTCGATTCGCGTCAATGACTCGACTTCACGTGTGAGTCTCTGTAGCTCAGTGAGTAGAGCATCTGACCAGTAATCAGAGGGTTGTAGGTTCGATTCCCGTCAGTAACTCGGCTCCCTGTGTGAATCTCTGTAGCTCAGGGAGTAGAGTATCCGACCGGTAATCAGAGGGTTGTGGATTCGATTCGGGTCAGTGACTCCAGGTGCGAATCTCTGTAGCTCAGTGGGTAGAGCTTCTGACCGGTTGCGGGTTCGATTCCCGTCATGGCTCATAATTTTCCCTTTCTGATCACTCAATTTGAGGAGCGCTTTTTTCCGTCTTCATATGACAAGGTTGCAAACTTCTACATGAAAGGTTAAGATGTTGCTAGTTTCTGGACTTCGTCGCCTTAAACGTGGACTTACCGACTGAAGTTCGTCCACTTTTCTTCTGAGACAGTTAAGCTCAACTGCAGATGCTTCCCTAGAAAGGAGTCAAGGATTCAATATTAACTATATAACAACAACGAACAAAATGAGTGATAACAATATCAATGAAGAGCTTGTCGACACTGAAACGCGTACGAAGAGTAAAATACATTCTACCAAATATGAAAAAGTTTAAGCTAGATAATTTTTTCGTAGTATCACTACTCCTTGATCATCAATATCCAACAGGTTTTACAAATAGGACTCGGAGGGCCGACGGTTTAAAAAATTTATCCGAAGAATGTAAAGATCCAGTTTTAGCAGACATAAGAGCAAATGTAGCACTTTCTCCTTAGTTATTTTAAGACCACGAGTGAAGGTAGGTCCGGCGCCGGGGAATCGAACCCGGGCCTCCCGTACGCACATGGGCTAACCTGGCGGCGTTTTTTCACACACAAGGCCGACTATTTAAAAGGCAATATTTTCCTCTCTGACTTTCTAAACTAAATTTGAAGTTCAAAAATGTGGTTTTGCCTGCCCATTTTGTATTTCGGTCTTAGGCAAAATTTCAAAAATTTTTCGGCGGAACATGTCCTTGGACCGGATGGTCCGTCTCCTCTCGATCACACCCTCCGCAAAAAATTGTTGGCTACGGCCCTGCACAATATTTAAGGCAGTTGTAACTTACTCATTTTCAAGTTCTTTTGACACAGCTTATCGAAGTTCCAGGTATACGAATGTTGTCAGAAATGCGGCCTCATAACATAACTGTCACATGCCAGTATTACAGGTGCTGATAACCTTTTCCAAATCTCAAACTATGCTATGGCAAATCAACCTTCGCTTGTCTTTTGTTTATTTCCCTTGACTCAAAGTTTATAACTTGAAACAGAGCTTAACAATTCTTTGGGGACTGGTCAGTACAATTTAGCAAATTTGATAAATGACTGTTTGTTAGCTACGCCGTGCTGAAGAGGCCAAATAAGGCCGAAATTGCTGTTCATGGCTCAAAAAGTTTTTTAAGTGCTCAGTACAGGCTTAGTTCCTACTGAACCGTGAGGTCTTATTTCACTGAGATTTTATGTCATTAGCCAGATTCCACAATCACTACACTTACAATTTAACAAGAATGACACAAACCTCTTTTCTTTTTTGGACATTTTTCGCATTTTCCAAACATCGCTTTTTATGGAGGCTTGTGACTCCGTTCTATGGGGAGGCACCTCCGGTGCGATTGGGCTACCTGTGGACAACCGTTGAAGGAGAAAAAAGCTGAATGAGTGAAAAGGAGAATGGGCCGAGCGGTTCCCTCGCACGAAAAGCCTAGGTTAAAGTATTTTGACTGCATTGACGCCAATACCCCGTTTTTTTTAAAAAAGACCAGTCATTTACTCAATTGCGATAGGCTTGAATACGGGGTCAACGAATACAAAACAAAACAGAGGTTAGAAATGGATTTAACCCATCACATCATTAGGGAAAAGGTCAAAACAATGATGCTTCCTAGGAACCCAATTTAGGGGGTGGGGTATTATGTGCCGCCACCCACCACCTTTCTTCAAAAATGCTGAATTTCAGAAGCAAATATCATGTTCAATAAAATAGGTATTAATAAAGTGCTTGCACCAACGCCTTCTTTGTGGAGAGAGGAATCCATAATACAATAAAAACCAATACCCCTAAATCAGGTTTTGAGAAATTGAGCTCTGAAAAAGTCGGGAAGGGTGGGGTTGGGGGTATGTGCCGCCACCCACCACCTCCCCGACAAAATTGGGTTCCTTCAAAATACCATTGTTTTGGCTTCTCCCCTTTTGCTTTTGTGCTTAGAGTCAAACAACTATAGAGATTGTCAGTCGAAACTTCGGCCAACCCATCACCCATCATCTAAACCGAAACTTTGACGAATGAACATGCGTCTGACTGACGTTGTACCAGCTAAAGGCCACCGAGGATGGGGTAGAACTAGAGGGTTTTAAGGCTCTTCTTCTTTAATCAGAAACAAAACTTCTTATTCTAATTCTCTGGCCATTGAAATCCAAACGAAGGGGTTTGTCGTGTCTTGCAGATGAATAAAAACAGTTTATCGTTTCGGACCAAAACAATAATATAAAAGCAACTACGATGAAGGAACATTTTAAAAACAAAACTGCAACATATCCCAAATGAGTACGGCACACGTGCTTTGGACTGGGACGAGTAAATAAACCTTAATAGTTTTTGCAAGTTTTTTGGTATCTCGAGTTGGTGGAAATCACATGCGGGAAATCATCGTGTTTACAGTTTTGCGTGTATGCCCGTAGGAACGAAACACAGTAAGTTATAGTAGTTCAAGGAAGGAAACGAGAAACAAGGTTACTGAGTCCTTTTCCTTTTGTTCTAAAAAATATGCAAATTTAGGAGAGCTACGAGCACTACCAAAGAAAGTTGTATAAGAATAGTTTATTGTACACATTATCATTTCGTAGCAAATTAATAAAAATAACTATAAGAAATGATTATTTTAAATGCAACTACTAAGTTACGAACGCTAAAAAATTACTGAACAATTTGGAAGCTACAAAGCTTGAAGTGTGTTTGACGGAGTTACTTTCTCTACACCAGCCTCGAGCTAAATTTCCCCCCTCTTTTCATTTTCTAGCCTATAATTGGAAAAACCGTTCTTAGTCATATTAATGTGTAGCATCATTCTATCACCCACGACCAGGAGATTAAGCATTTATTCGGAACACTCACAGTCTTTTCAGTCTCGTCAGTTTCTAACTACCGTAAACTATTTAAAACGATCTCCTTTCGTTTCATTCTAAAAATGCCTTCCAAAAACTTAAACACATTTCTTACCAAAGAAGCTTGTGGAAACCTATCAGTGTTATACAACGTTGGGAATAAAGTAGTTTCAAACAAGTTAAAAAAAAGTGCTGGGTTAAATGATTCAATTAAGCTTTACAAATAAAACGCATCGACATGGCTTTTGACCACAAAAGCTCTTGCTACTAGCCAAGATTTAGTAACAAACCGATGAAACAACAAGTTAGCAAACTTTTCAATCGAAACTCACTGTAAATGTAACGATACTAAAATAAACGTTTGTTCTAAGATGCGTTTAACTCAAAAAATATCTATATTCGAAAACGTCCACACTAAAATCTTAAATGATACAAAAGGCTTTTCACACTGTTTACCTAACTCTTTTCGGCAGTTAAAAAAAATATAGTCCGTTAACAAAATCACAATACCAAAAATTTCTAAGGCGTAATCATTAAGATTTCAACACTAAGGTTTTACCAAATACATTTACCCGTAAAAAGCTCGAATCAATGCTTGAATGATGACCAAACATAACATAGTACTAATCTCTAAAATATCTAATGAACTCACATAATTCCACAAGAAGAAAACCCCTTCTTGATGGGGGTCAATCGAGATCACCTATTCAAGGGAATATGGTCGCCAAAATCGTTTCTTAAATGCAACTCGTAATTTTTTCTACCAGTCGAATGATGTCTATGACATTAAGACTTTGCACTAAAATTACAAATTCAGGAATCTAAAACTTAAAACTGGAAATATCAGTCGGAGCACAAGTGCTGGATTCCCGTGAATTATGCCTGTTTGCTTTCCTGGGCCTGGTTGTTCAAAGGCCGATTAACACACCCGGGGTTAAACTCTTAACCCACTTTCTTGTTTCAGACCTACGGAGACTGATTTGAGCTGTAACTTTGGGATTAACAAGGTTTTACGTGGAAAACCCAAACAGTATTTCATAAGAACCGTAAAACTTTCCTTAGAGAAGAAACTATTGCTTGAATTTTGGCTTAAACCAGGGTTAAAAATAAACTAGCCTTTGAATAACCGGGCACAGATATCGTACAGCAAAGTTAGTAAAAGAACTGGGTGGAGATGGGCTGTCTGGCTCTGAACTACCTCGAGCATTGACAGAGTGAGAACAAAAATGCAACTTGTGTTATACTTTAAGTTTTGTTTTGTGTTTATTTAGTAATAGTAGTATACACAGTCTACTAAAGATTGGAGGAGAATCCTAAAACCCGGGTTCTCCACCAAATTGAGCAGTCTGTTGTATAACTGTTCTCACTCTGTCAAAGCACGAGATTATTCTACAGCCATACAATCGGTTTCTTCCCAGCCCTACTACAAAGATATGGGGAGGGGGGAAGTACAATTAAATTCTCTGGGATAATTTCGCACAGTTTCACGATAGTAATCTTCCCACGAAAAAACGAACGGAAACAAAGAAGCCACTTGTTTCCCCGACTGAAATTTATTCAGAGAGCATAAAATCTACTCTTGCTCGTAAAGCCAGGGCAACATCCGCTTGCAATGATCAATGCAGGGTTTCGATATCTGGAGCGGCGAGATGATTTGTCATGCCCCTCATCTGACGAGTCTTTGGCATCATCGTCGTCATCGTGTCCATTTTGAATCTCCTCAGCTAGTGCATATCAGAATGAATAGAATCTTAGCATGGACCAAGTAACTTTACTGTGGACCAAAACACAAAGGGTGCAAAAATTAACTTGTTGCATTGCAAAACGTACAACTGTGGTGGCAATATTAAACTGGTCAGCATGCAAAAGCAAATGTAGTTAGGCTTGTAACAGCGGAGTTCATTTTAACAGTGCAGCAGCAAGTTGCAGATTGAATTGAATGAGCAGGATTTACACAAAGGCTCAATACACAAAATGCAAAGCACTAATTGATGACATACTTGAAAGATTATTTGCTCTACTTGGTGTAAGACACGCTGATATGCACTTCCGAGGAGCTCAAACATGGACACTGGCTTAATTAGCCTTTCAAGCTCTCTGAAGCCCTAAAAACTACGATACAAATGCTATTTGTGGAACTTAAGTTATAAAAATTTTCTAAATAAAATCAAACAATATTTTTTAGACATATGTCAAGGTGCAGTTGCATTTTGTCTATTTTGATAAGCCATTCAACAGAATCTTTTTCATGCCGCTCCCTTTTCAAAGAAAATGAGTGCTAACTTTGGATTATGTTTTCTCCAAATAGTAAATTCACGGACACCACGTTCTGTGTTTGATGTTATCGTCACAACCGTACAAAAATGTTTTGCTTTTTTTTTGCTGTCACACCCATACTTAATTGAATAAAATGACTCAGAAGAATTGACCATATTCACTAAAATAGTCTTTTTAGACTTGAACGACCAAAAGTCTTAGTGTCGATTTAAGTTGAAGAACAGTCTGGAGCCTACTATGACGAAAAAAATGGTAATGTTGAAAAACCATTATCATGGAACAGAAAGAGTCAATGTGGTCGCAAAACAGATTGATTCTTTACATTAGGGCACTTTCTCGATTATGACGGTTGCCGACAATGCTGGAACAAAAAAACTCAGTTCGACAGGTCTCCTGAGTTCAAATCAAGCAGATAATATCCTCAGCAATAGCAGAGTGTGCAATTTTGTAAGTAACTTTTTAAATTAGTAGCAGTTAGATTTTGTGAATACTTTGTGAACTTTGCCAGTTAGCAATTAGAACCAGAACGATACTCATGCTTTATTCTAGAAGTGTTAAAGGAAAGAGCTTGTAGCTCCAAAGGAGCCCTAGTAAAAAAACGTAAGAGCATGCAAACACTCTGGAGGCAGGAACCGCACACTTTGAGTTGTGCACAGATATATTGCTTAGACAACAGGAACTAACTGATTTCTGAACAACTAGAGTTTAAGTTAGTTTTCTTAGTTGTCTAGGGAAACATTTTTTTTTTTCAATCTAATGACCGTGCCCATACACCCGAGTTCCTAAACCACCTTTGGGTAAACTCTTAAAATGCGAATGGAATAAACGCGTTTGTTAAAGATTAACACTGGGTTAAATCGAAACCCTTAACTGATCGAGGTTAGTTCACGAAAATATCAACCGATACAGGTCTAAAAATTGTGGATAAGCAACTTAAGTCAACAAGCACTTGTACGATAGTATATTTGGACCCCCTCCACCCCCCGCAGTTTCTCTACAAAAGTACTCTTCAGGATTTTTACCAGTTAAGAGTTTCTGCACTAAAAGATTAGGAACACTGTTGTAATACTCACAGTTAAGTGTGTGCCTTGTTCTTGCACTTGTACAATAAGACTCAATTACACGTAGTATCAACATATCCTCCTCCAGTACATGTGGCTGGCCAATTCCCGCTGATTGTCAAACAATACAATGCAGTTAGAGGAGAACTGATAGTTTATAAAGCAACCGTCACTTAATCTTTACACCAAGCATATATACTACAACAAACTCGAGCTCAGTCCTCTAGAAGGAAGTACCTTGCCCTTATAAAGGTATGGCTACACGGTGCAACGTTGCATTGAATGTTGCACGCAACTGAAACCCTTCGTGTAGCCACACGGTGAAATCGAGGCTTGTAATGTTGCGGTTTCTACTTCGCGCAACGTGGCGTGCAACAATTTCAGGGGTAATACACGGTGCAATTCGAATATTACGCGCAACATTGCAGGCAATGCTGCACTGTGTTGCAAGTATAACCGAACCTGCACTGAACAGAAAAGATTTTTGGAATAGCAAACTTTTCTTTGAGACTACTCAACTTAGAAAAAAGCAAATTTGAAAGCTTATCATTTGCAAGTTCAAAAAGCGTACAAAAATGCTAAGAGTGCTCGCCAAATCTATAAGTATTAACTTATTATTAACTTATAAATTTTACAGAATCAACATCATGGTTACCATAGTTAACGGTTAATCTACCGGGTGGAGTTTTCTACGAGTCCATATTCAGTTAGGTAAAAACGACAACGAGTAATGTAATATTTTTAGTAGAAATCAACAAGTACATTACCTTCGAATTTAAACCGCTAAAATGAGTGTTTATCATTATTCTTGTCACTCACAGTACTTGTTACCGTTAGTGCGAATCATACTAAAATTTCGAGTGAGGCCTTGCCACTGGAACAGGGTATAATCCAGGTGCCGCTGATCTACAACATTAACAAGAAACCCCTTAAATCCACACAAAGGAAAGAGAAAAAATCTTTGACCTCGATGGGATTCGAACCCACGACCTACGAAACAGATCTACGTGGCGCTAACAACCGCGCTACCGGGCCATCTGGGAGTTTGGTCGTGGGTCTCAAGGACAGTATGGCTCTGCCTGAGCCTGGAAATAATCATGCTTCGACACTTGGATTCTACCCTGTTACAGTTGTAAGGCCTCACTCAAAGTTATATGTTGTGTTTACTCATATGCCGCTGAAGGAGAACTCTCTATGACTATACTAAAATATTTTTGTATTTTATCTCACACCTCGAATCAACCCCCCCCCGTTATTCCCATTCCTATACATTCTGTAACATTTCACAATGCATGCTTCACATGTTGCTTACTGGTCAAAACGCTTGCTCCAGAAGCTCTTGTTTTGCTAGAAACGTGGCTGGCGCGATCATCATCTGTGTCGCTTTTCGATCGACCTGAAGCGTGCATTAACATCCAATATAAACAAAGATGGCCTGTTCTTAAACACATCAGCAGCAAACCCCATTACTACCTGAACAATAAGTTCAATCAAAGGTGGTAACCAGAGTCTTGGTGTATTGATTACAAAGCTCTTCTGAAAGAATGTTTCTAAGGGTAACAAGGTCGATTTTTCAAGTTCTTCATAGTTTGTTCTTGCATTAAATATATATCAACCCTTATGCTGTTACATTTCATAAATCAAAGTAATAAAACACAACAAAATTACAAACTTCAAAATGTCTGGAAACAATGGACGTTTTCAGAATTTACTTGTAGAGAAAAAGAAAATGAACGGTTACTTTGTAGGGTTTCAAGCAAAAATTTCAAGGTTAGGACTTTTTTTTTGCTTAAGTGAAACCGTTTTAGCAGAACAAGGGTTAAATAGCTTTGAACTATTATGTTGGGCAGTATCAGAACTTGTAAAAATACAACCCACACTAACGAGAAGCCAATCTTTTGATAATACTGGGTTAATAATTCAGCCGTCTTCCAACGGCCATCTTCAATTGATTATCTGAAGATGGCCGCTGGAAGAATTGGCTCCTCGTTAGAACGTTTATTACAAAACTGCATGCCCGAATTAGTGTACTTAAGCAAGCTAAGAAAAGAAGAACTGATGAAGGGCGGACAGGACCCAAATCATTCAAACTAATTTTCCATCAGTTTGGGACCTCATAGGAAAACCTTTCCCTCACTAACTAGTGATAATAGAAACTCCAGGTTCATTCAGAAACCAGACCCGTTTGAGGTAACTGGTTGTGTAGCACAAACACAAAACTCAGAGTCCCGAGTGATTAAACGTTGTCTAGATGGCACATTCATCATCAAATGATTAATCACAGTATCGTATCGACAAAGGCGGAAATATACCTTACTCTTCCGCCTGCAGAAAGCCATTATATATACTCGCTTTCACAAAAGAGAGAAAATATCTGGCACAAACAGCACAACTACATAGGCTACAGTAAAACGACAAAATTGTGACAACAACAAAAGCAAAAAGAGTAGCAGTAGTTATCATGCTAAGGAACAACAACTATTGCAGCTTTAATCACTTTCAACACTAATCAAAATGTTTAGTTTTTGGTTACTGTGTTGTCATTGGTAATATAATCACAGATCAAACAGACTTACAATTTCATTTCAATGAATTTAAATCACAAGTTAACTGGTTGATTCTCTGACAGTTGATTCACTGATTCATTCTATCATTTCAGTAATTAGTCCCTCAAGTTAATGTTATCAGCAGCTAATAAATTAAGAAAAAAATTTTTTTAATTAATCAAATGAAATATTCTTTAGCTCAAGGTACTTTAGCTGCCTTTTCAGTAAGCTATCGCATGCTGGCAGTATGAAGCCTGGTTCCAATATTAGCTGAAGCAGTTTGTGGTAGTTGGTCTATGCACCAGACATCATAAAAAATTATCATTATTCCCAAACGCGTACCTACGAGTCCACTGACATACTTATTTATTCCAAAAAAAACCTTAAATTCAAAACACACATACATGGACAACTAGGGTCTTATGGAAAATGTAAGCATTCTGGCAACAGAAATGAAATAATTCAAAATGTTGAGCGAATGAAAGCAACTTTTACCGTCACATTGAATACAGATCAAAAACACCCTTCTCAAATGCAAGCAACGAGGATTTGGGGATTACTTATCATAACCAGAATTGCAGTAGCTGTCGAAAGCTAAGTAAAAAGTTTTCAATTTCACTATAATAAAAATGTTTCATTCTCTTTATATCAATCGTAAAGCAAGCATTGGCTAAACCTGAATCAATTTTTTATGGCGTATGCAAACATGTGAATAAGGGCTCATTGATTTCGTATTAGCCCTTTCAAACACCAGCCAGTTTAACAACATCTAACCTCTCCTAATATAACTACATATTTACACACATACATATATAGTCTCTATTTTGACTCGAATTTGTTATAGCCTATTAGGCTAATTTCTTCAAATAATAAGTTCTTTTGTAATGAGAAAATGGAAATAAATGAAAGCTAACTACTACAGATGAAAAGCAAAATTCTCCTTAATTGACAACATGAAAAGTATGGGTATTAAGTGGGAGAATTCAGCAATACATTAATTGATGTATTTCGGCTGAAACGGTTAATATAAAGGTCCTGGTTAAAGCTCCATATAAGCCATCAAAAATTAATGAGCAAAGTCTTCATTCAAAAGGAAGACTCTTGACTTACACCGTTTATACTATGACTACAGATAATATTGAAACCTGGACTTCAAGCTTTGAAAGTTTAATGACGCGCTATTTTCTTAATGCAAATTTTCGCGTATTCTAGATGCCTTGAAAAGGCAAGAGGAAGCTGTTTGTACAAATTCTGTACCAACAATTTAACAAATATGGAAAGCTTTTCTGCCAAAGTGAGCAGCCGCTAGAAAAATCTGCAGTAGGAAAAATTTGCGATAACAAACCAGCACTGTTAATTAAAAGACACTTTACCCTAACAGAAGCTACACGAAGCTTCTATGTGCATCTTAATGGCATCTTTGCAAATGGAGGTCACGTGACCACAACTACTTTAAATCATTTAGTTATGACAAAATAATGTTCAGAAATGGAAAGAGCAGGTTAACATTAGTTAAAGGCATAGTTTCAAGAGTCAAGATTAAGAAATTCAAAAATAACAGTGAACATAAAAATTATTTTTTGTGAGAATCTTACTAGTGTGCAAAGCCATGCAAAACCTTTGGTAAATACCCTATCTCCTGTTTCTTGCCTTTTTTTACATATTCGAAGTCAATTGCTGAAATGTTACCATTTCATTAATGTCAGTTTCCATTTCTGAATACCATTTTGTTGTAGTGGATTGATTAAAAAAGATTATTGACTGGTGTTATTGATTGTTACGTGACCCCCAACTACAAACAGCGTATTAGTATCAATCTTTAAAATGTTAGTTCCTAAACTCAAATTCAGAAAACACAATAGCCGCTAATAAAATCAACCTGAAGGTTGTTTAGTTGTGTCATCAGTTATTGATTTCTATTTGATTTACACACCAGTTGCAGAAAATGTTATTTCTATTAGAAAAAACCGGTTTATTCAGCAGCTAATCAAAATTACGATCAGAATTTAATCAAACAGGAATTTTGTTACAGTATTTGAATTGTTGGAAGACTGCAGACGGAGGAATTAAACGATCAAACATTTCATCGACAGTTTGCCAATATCAATAAAGATATGATTCAATTAAAAGCATTTAGTTCAAATTTGCAGAATAGGTCCATTCTGCAAATCTTTTGTTACTTACAATCTGCAGTGCATGTTTTGAAAGTAGTAAGTGGATTTACTAGACACCCACCTAGAAGAGAAAGTCAACACTCATTGCACTTATATACAGTAACGACAACATTCCATGCTCTCTTCTCGTTCATACCAGAAGTTTCACACAAATCTTAGAAGCTTGACACAAACATTTACCAAGATAAAGTGAAACAGAGAAATCATCGTTGAAGACAAAATAACACGAAACATATCCGGCGATGGTGAAATGTGGATGACGACTTGCCTTAATACTTATTGGCGGTTCATTGGTTAGTTAGTTAACCCTTTCAGTCCCAGCCAGTTTATCAACGTCTAACTTCTCCTTACATAACTCATACAATATAAGGCATTTAGTAATGAGAAAATAGAAATTGATCGAGCATAGCAAACTACCGAAGATGAAAGTCAAAATTCTCCTAAACTGGTAACAGGAAAAGTATGAGTTCTAGTAGGGAGAATTTAGTAATACGTCATTTGACGTATTTGGGACTGAAAGGGTTAAAGCTTTCTGCTGTTGTGTTTTCAAAGTGTCGGCATCCCCGCTTCAGGAATCTTTAAACCAACTAACCAATCAGGGCCCCGTTGCACGAAGCCTGGGCAAGTTATCCGCCAGATAAGTGCTTTCTATTTAGGCAGTAAAGCTATAGTGAGGTTATTTGACACCATTTAAACCCATTACTTTAGGAGTCTTCCACTCCCTTAACAACCAGAGATAGAGAAATCAATAAAGGTTCAAACAATCTTTGAATTACTAGTGACGACCATTAGTTTTTATCCAGTGGATAGCTTATCCAGGCTTCGTGCAACTGGGCCCAGGTATACATAATCCACCAATGGAATAAACAGCGAGCCGTCATCCATCACCTGGTGTTGACTAGCAGTAGCAGTCCAAACATCGCATTCGTCTGTAGTTTTTACCCAAATGCAAGTCAATCGAATAAGTACCGTTTTATGGTTCATCAAGATTATAACTGAACTACTTGGCAAAGTTCTATGTCTCCTAATTCATACCAAGAATTCGCCTCGCCAAAAAAGATTAATGAAAACTAACTTGCGCTTTTATCCATTCTAAACAATCATCAAATAAACCCACTTCAAAGACTTCTCGAACTGTTACACAACAATTTGGAAAATGAGTCCCCATGGATATCCAATCATTTATACATGGTTTGTGCTGATTGATGAAGAGAAAATTCCAGGAGTTTACCTAGCAAACAATTTTTTTTTCAAGGAAAAACCCCTAATTCTCTCTCAGCAAAAAACAAAACAATATCAACTTTAACTTAAGCAACCGTGCTGGCAAAACTACTGCCAGGTTCTTCAGTCTTAGAACTGCGAGATGACAAAAACAAAGCCAAAGCCCAAGAAAAAAGTTTCTTGAAATTAGTCTTAACACAAAACGTACAAATGCGAGCAAGATGCTTCAGTAGGTTTTTGTTTGTTTGCTATAGAGTCAAAACGTTTTCCACAAAATTTCGGGAGTACTCCTGGAGTACAAGGAAATTAACTGTTTTTCCAGGACTTTTCCAGGGCAATTGAAGGAAATTTCAAGATTCCAGGAGTTTTCCAAGAATTCCAGGAGTTTTCCAAAAAACCCAGGAATTTTCTAGAATTTCTAGGAGTTTTCCAAGAATTCCAAGAGTTTTCCAAGAATCCCAAGGAAAAGTGCAAACCATACTGCAGCAAAGAGCAACAACTTCGCCTGCCCCCTAGCACAAGATTAAACTGTTCAGTCCCGGGTGAAAAATTACCTAGACTAGGTGTTTGGGCAAGGTGTCACAAAACTGACCACTTCAGTTCAGTCTGTTCAAAAACTCTTTTACTGAATACTACAGATGTGCTTTATTTAAGATGAGGATATGATCCCAATCCTTTGATATCTCTAGTTAATAAAATTTAAATTATCCAAAAACTTAAGTTAAATTATTTGGGATCACATATATTGCTGAATTTAATAAATATTATTTATAACCATATTTACATAAGGTTTAATACATTGTTTAGATATTTGATTGGTAAATCATGAAAAAAGAACAGTGATACTTTTAAGAAATCAAAGATAACTGGAAGGTGCATGCATAACTATTAACTTTAATAACAGTATCACTAAATGGGATTGCAACGATGAACAAATAATTAATGTTTGCTTTGTGAGTAGCCATATTGGCAAAGTGAGAGCAATAAAGCTCAAAAAACAACAAAATTAATGAGAAAAAATAGAAAAATAAATAAATAAATAAATAAATGTATAAATAAACGAAATTTATCTCGAAAATGAATCAGTGAAATCAACTGAAAAGAACCAAACTGTGAAATGATAAAAGCAAGAAATGAAATTATCAATGCAAACAACACAGCGGGCGACCTGATACACAATAAGTATCATAAAGAAGACAGTTTTGACAACACCGACATAACTGCAAAAACGATAAATCATTCTGCTTGGTTAAAGTGTATATATCACGATCATAGAACCTGGTTTGTTAGAAAGGTTTTTGAAAAGAAGAAAAATATCGTTTCTTTCATTAAGACAACTCTTTTGGTTAAATAATTAGATACTATAAGGTTTTTCAGATATGCAAACTAGCTAAGTTGTGACGTAGTAGGAGGAACTCAAAAGTGTAAAGATCGTTTCTTGAATTAACTGTTTAACTTTAACACAAACACAAACGCATGCTATGGTTGTTTTATAATAAGCCAGTTCGGAATTTCAGAAACACAAGTGCGCGTCGGGATAAAATGAAATGTTCATCAAACTTAGGAAAAGAATAATGAACTCCCATCCCGCTTCATTGCGTTCCTTTGTTTAAGTTTCATTAATTTAACATTTTATCCTGACTCGTGCACGTGTTACTGAAATGTCAAACTGGCTTATTCGTGCAATTCGGTTCCTCCTATTATGTCACAACTCTTGTAGTTTGCATATTTGAAAAACCTTGATATCTGAGCAGTCAAAAGAGTTACTTTATCGAAAAAAGTGATATTTTTCTTCTTTTTCAAAAACCTTTCTAACAAACCAAGTTTGTGGAGTTTGGGAAATTTGTTTTGTAAAATAAACACTTTAACAAGTCAAAACTCCATGCACCAACAACGTAATAAAAATACGATTAACTTAGTATCATAACCATAAGTAAGACCCATAACACTAGTGTAACCTTGTTTTTTTCTTGTTGAATGCAGCAATCCCTTCACTGATTTGGTGGTTGTCGAGTCCTGAAACATGCAAAGAACTCATTTAGGGGAGAATGACCAATATAAAAATCACTGTTTCCAAGCTACAATAAGCAAACACTACCGAGGTTTACATGATAAGGATTCAAAAAGATTTTTGTTGGAAGAGAACTCAAAACATTAAAGGCACACAAGGATTCTCATGAATAGTGTATTGCAATATAGGTAGTAAAGAAAAAATGATGGATTAGGGGAGTTCCAGGGCCCTGGGGTTGCCCCTCCCCCAGCTACGCCCTGCCCTAATTTTCGCCATGTTCAATAAACTTGCCCACCCCCCCCCCCCTCACCCCTTTTTGTTTCAAAACTGTCCAAGGAACCCCGCGTGAACGATAAACACAGAGAACTTATGAACTGCAAGTCTAAAACAAACAATACCTCTTTCAAAGCAAACTCAGGCCTTAGAGGTGGTGTAGGCCTAAGACGGGCTAAGCCCCATTTGCCCTTCCTCTGAGGTGTTCTGGGTGCAGAGCTCAACTGTGAAACCTCTGTTGTCACTGAGTGAGATGCAGACATCGATCTCTTTGAAAACTCTGCTGGTAACTAGATAAAAACAGGAGAGAGCAAGGACTTGTTTGAGTGGTAATCTGTGT
Organism: Hydrozoanthus tunicans; assembly: GCA_026413305.1. NCBI lineage: Eukaryota > Metazoa > Cnidaria > Anthozoa > Zoantharia > Hydrozoanthidae > Hydrozoanthus > Hydrozoanthus tunicans. The sequence goes on from JAOBAT010091392.1 coordinate 15,527, forward strand.
TACGTTCACTCTAAATCTAACTTGAAGTGCAGACGAAATATAGTAAAAAGATTAAACGTTGTATTCTTTGGTAAACTAAAATGTTTTATATAGAATGAAGAAAATCGCCTCTCAAGTTTGAGTGATCAGAAAAAATTCTGAGGCACTGGCTGGAATTGAACCCACAACCCTCTGATTACCGGTCAGATGCTCAACCCACTGAGCTACGTGAGTGAAGCAAAGCTTAAACTTTGGACAAATTCAAACAGTAAAAAAAAAACAATGGAAAAAAACATCAAACTGGCAGTTGTAGTTAAGAAGAATTAGTGACAAGTTTTATCTATCATCAAACTTGTGGACAATAATTATTAAACCACACAGCACACTTCCTTCACTGACCAGCACATTAATTTATACTTGTTCAATTCGTGATTAGTAAAAAATGTCATAATTGGTGCTGCTTTCTTTAACTGATTATGTATACAAATCATGAAATGTTAAAATAAATATTAATACCATGACATGAAAATCGCAAGCTCGAAGTGGTTAGCAAAATTACTTACTGGTGACCCGGAGGATACTGGAAGACTTACAGATCCCGAACTCTTGATTACCTGTACAGAGCCTGGAGGAGAACCACTGGAGTCACTGTGGGGAGGGGTCGGTTGTTTTTCTCCTTTGCTAGGGGGTGGGGTGAGTCTTTCTCTCCAGGGTGATGAAACAGAGTTAGGGGAGCCCTTTGGACTGTGGCCTGGGACGAGAGCTTCAAGCCAGGCATTCTTCTCACGAGTGTGGTTCGTGCTAAGTTTCATCACAAGATTATCAACTGCAAAAAAAATATTATCTACGTCATTACAAACTCATAGGAAAGTTAAGATCAGGTTTGCAGAACTTTTTAATAGTTGTTAATAAAATAATGGCTATGTAGGCCTGACTACCATGTCTGGGTACTTATATATTTTCATGTAACTGTATATATGAAGAGGGAATTAATATAATCCAAATTCCATTAACAGGGTTCCTCCGCTTTTCTCAAAGTAAAATTTAAGGACTTTTTTAAGACTTTTTAAGGTAAGATTGTTTGTTTTTGAGGACCTAAGCGATGGGACATCAACCACCAGAACAGACATAAAACATGACTTTTTACGATATTGATTTTCCTTGACACAGTTATAAAGTTATTGGCACGTTTTAGTTGTTGTTATTCACGGACCTGGCACTAAAGTCTATAGAGCTGCAAAGGTTTGATTTGGCATTACGTAAGCATAACTATTCTTGTGCACTTTTTATGACAACGTAACAGTGGAGTCTTCATTCAAACTCAACAAACTATAAGCTATGTACTTGACTCTTGATTCAACCAATATGCCAACTTCAGTGAAAAAACAAAAATTTAAGGACTTTTTAAGGACCATGACTGGTTTTTGTAAAATTTAAGGACTTTTAAGGCCTCAAATTTTGGAAAGTGAAAATTAAGGACTTTTAAGGTTTTAAGGACCCGGACGAATCCTGCATTGAGCAGCCACCCTTGAGAATTTCAAAAGCGGCTGCTTAATAAAGGTTGGCAGCTTTATATTATCCTGCTAAATTCTATCAAAGTCATAGAATCTCAACAAAGAAACAATGGACATTTTTAGCATCTACTTGTCAAGACAAACAAAATGAATGGTCACTTTGTAGGTTTTTAAGAAGTGGTTTCGAAGTTGGAACATTTCTAGTTGATGTGAAACCGTTTTTAGCAACAAATATTGTCAACATCATTACAAACTCATAGGAAAGTTTATAGATCTGGTTTGCAGAACTTGTTAATAGTTGTTAAATACACACAACTCGATGGGGGTATCTGGGCCTTTCTTGCATACAGACCGAAGTGACTCCCCTTCTGAGGGGGTGTTAAAGGAAAAAAAATGAAAATAAAAATTATAGTAATAATAACAACAATAAGACAGATCTTCGCTTTACAGCTCTAGCAGTTCTTATGTTCTTAATAACTTCTACTGTACACGTCCTG
>JAOBAT010091403.1:7114-17514 GCA_026413305.1 Hydrozoanthus tunicans
GCGAGAGATACCGTACATGCTCACCTAAATACTCACGGGTGAGTGATACCGTAAATGTACCCCTAATTACTAACGGGCGAGAGATACCGTACATGCTCACCTAAATACTCACGGGTGAGTGATACCGTAAATGTACCCCTAATTACTAACGGGTGAGAAATACCGTACATGCTCACCTAAATACTCACGGGTGAGTGATACCGTAAATGTACCCCTAATTACTAACGGGTGAGAGATACCGTACATGTTCATCTAGAAACACACGGGTGAGAAATACCGTACATGTACACCTAAATACACATGGGTGAGAAATACCGTACATGTACACCTAAATACATACGGATGAGAGATACCGTACATGTACACCTAAATACACATGGGTGAGAAATACCGTACATGTACACCTAAATACATACGGATGAGAGATACCGTACATGTACACCTAAATACACATGGGTGAGAAATACCGTACATGTACACCTAAATACACACGGGTGAGAGATACCGTACATGTACACCTAAATACACACGGGTGAGAAATACCGTACGTGTACACCTAAATACACATGGGTGAGAGATACCGTACATGTACATTTAAATACACACGGGTGAGAGATACCGTACAAACACAAGTATCACACAATTGCATGCAGCTTAACAATGGATCAATTTGCTTAGTTCTTGTTTCGATTCCTCAAAACCCCGATTAACTTATTGGTTGTCATGGTAATTAACCCTGGGTTGGCACTAATCGGGTTTTGAGGAATTTAGCCCTGACCTTTGACTAAAACTAGCTGATACTTCTACGTTAAGAAACGAAATCGTTTTTCGGCGACACTAAACAAAACTTCCCTATAAATTTCCGACACAAGGCTGGGTTGAAGCCGACAAGTTACTAGTCAGTCTCTCAAGCTGTTCAATGCCTTAGTTTTATACTGGACACAACGCCCTGAACTAAGCGACTTTTGAACTCTTCAGCAGACGTTCGGCAAACTGGTAAATTATGATTAGATGCGACAACTTTATACAAGACGAGTCTCTACGCCCTGTCGCACGGAAAAATATAGAATCATACTTCATTCTTCAAGTTACCTATATCTGTAAAATAAATTCGACGGCAGGTGTTGTGTTTCGTTTCTAGATCATTCAAACACAGCACCATTCAGTAGCACAAAAACACCGGATGTTAATTCGGATATTAATTATGCGCTGTTGTCCAGGCATTTGCAGCTGAAAATTGCTTTCCGGTATCTCGTGTTCTAACTCTCCCGCATAGTAAACTTTAACGACGTCATTCGCATATACCATAATTTCGTCCAACCTCGTACCCAATCTCATTTCACTCTGGGAGTGAAATAAGCCTGGGTACGAGGTTGGATTTGTCTTCGTGGCCGAGCTCATGCGTGAAGCGGAAACCTGTCGAACCTAAATTTTTATGCCGTTTGGAAAAACCCAAACACATTAAAAATCAATTATGGAGTCATCTGGGAAATGCTGGGCAAGCAGCCTCGTGTGTCATGGGCAGTCGGCATCTTCCAACTGCTAAAATTATTAAACAAGAACTTTAGAAAACAAGACTACTTAAACTTTATCGGACTCGTAAATTTGGCTTGAAACATAACCATATTCAATGTTAAATGAAATACAATTGAACAAATTTTTGTAAGCTGACTCTAAAACACATGCATGCATCAACCCCGCAGTCACAGTATACTAATACCGTAAGAGCACTGTAAGTGTTAAGATAAACGTGGGGGAAAAACTCGTTCGAGGCTTTTTTAAGTACGCGAGGTTCGTTAGGTAGATTTCCTCAACCAATCAGGTTTCACTGCGTCGGACAACAATCTAAAGATCTTACATGTAGAGTATATCTTTACATTAATTTTGAAACAAAAATGCTTTCACCACAACTAAAAAATTCAAGCAAAAGATCCTAAAACTGAAACACATATTTCCGCTATAATCCCAATTCAACGCAATAAATGAACCGTTGATTATTCTCTTCAAAATTTAACACGCGTGGTCATGTGTAGAAACGACTCCACCGTGTCTTTTGATAGTCGATTATAATTATCAAGTCGACCAATCTTGGATTACTTTCCCCACACGCAACTTAAACTAACTCTAAGAAACAACAAGTTTCAACAAACAAAATGTTTAAAACAACCATTGGAAGGATTCTCATTCGTATGGCCCATCGACAACTGCTGTGTGTAAAGCAGGGAAAATATCGTACGAACAACTCTTTGTGTCTGCCTTTAGCTTAACATTTAATGTTTAACTCTACATTCAAACAAATTAACAAAGTTCCTCAATACAAACATACCTCGACCCTTTCTGTTGATAAGCTTGAACCACTGGCATTGAACTATTGGCCATACAAATTCTCGCGCCGATATAATAATAATTCAAGTCGAGCTTTCTGGTCGCTGGCAAATTTTGATATGTAGAGCGTGAAGACAATGCCTTCACATTCTTTTTCTTAACAATCACTTCTTGAAATAATTAAACAGTGTAGTGATGATCTAGATTGACTGAGAAGATCACAGCTTACGGCAAGATTTTTTTTGCTTGACGACTTTAACATAACGCGGTTGTGTCACGAACCCGATGTCTTGGATTCGCTGTTGTCCATTATTGATGAAATTTTACTCCAATGACAACTGATGCATTTGAATACTCCCTCGATCACGTGCTGAAAGTCTTTACCAAATCAAACAATAGCGGCAGTCGTTGAATGGACTATTATCTCTGACCTCTTGTTTACGACGCAGGTGTTAATCCCAAAGGACGAATAACAAAACCACGCATAAATTAAGCGTGCCGTGTGCAAAAAGATGGCGCCATGACAGGAATGTTTGACAGAATGCAATCTGACGATAAAGTTAGTTGTTTGCCGTTAACGGCTGAGAATATTACCTACTTATGTTGTTCACGGAGTCTAACAAACAATACGACTACCTTCTGATTATCTACTACATTACGAAATGTATCATTCTTTTCATTCATATAACGCCAGTTTACACAACAAAAGCCAATGAGAAACGTCGGAAGCGGTTTCTACCAGAGTTTTACCAAACTAGACTTGCCTCGTACTCATCTTCAGATATGTTCAAGGTTATTTTCTCAATACATACTTTCCCATGGAACGTTTTTTGAATACCAAACATAGCAGAATCCGTAAACACGAAAAGTTAACCAACCGTTTTGATAAAGCATGTTTTGTCCTGTACTGTTGCCTGTTGGCATTTGACAATTTTATTCACAGCAACCATCCTATTCGTAAGTTGACAGTTTCAGAAACCATTTCACCGCTACACAAAACACAACATCATTTATAAAAGTATTTCCATTCATATCTAGGAAAAATCTTAAGGTAGCAACAAACAGAACTTTGAACTTCAAACTGAAACTCGCCGCCATTCTGACCTGAGCCAAAACGGAAGGTTGTAATTCCATACCTCGATGCAACACAAAAAAAAGAACTATTTACCTTGCAACGTCGAAATTTCATAAAATCTCCATTTTGAAAAAAGTATGACGATGTACTTCCTCCGCACCTCCTCCTATTAATTCAACAAGGCCTGAGATGTGAAGCATTCTCCGTTTTTGATTGAGGCGTGCACAAGGCGTGCAAAAGACAAAATGGCGACATCACATGTTCTAAAAATAGCATTGATAGGGGAGTCACATGATCAGGTACCCTCATGACGCTTTGTGTTACATTGACCAATCAGATTCCTACACGTCCAGGTATCGCTGCGGTAACATCTTTTGACGTTTACCACATGCTCTGTTTTCTTGTAACCAAATAAAGGTGCAACCGGCTTGACAAAAAAAAATATTAAAATTTTCGAGTTGTTCATGCACTGCTGCAGTCTCAAAAAAAAAACCCCTTCGTTTTTGTTTAAAATGCAGCTAGTGGTTTGGCTTCCGAGACCTCGGCCAACTTCATGAAAGCATGTACTCTTGGTGAAGATAGAAGAAATAAGCACATTTCTTTCTTTCTTTCTTCTATAACATACATGTTACCTTATGTAGCCTGACCCGAAGCGTTTTGCCAGAAAATCTAGATTTGGTTTTGTTGGCTTATTGTTATGATTTTGGGTTTTTCCAAGTTTAAATCGAAGTTTCAATATTTACACCTTGCCTCAGTGCTTTGCTCGCTACAGTATTTCAGTTCGATACTTGCCAAAGTGTTTTCTTTTTAAGACCAGAAGTTCCTCCGGTAAGGCCAGTTTTACAACAAAGAACAGCCACAATAGTTCGATTTTCTATTCAATCGAGGTTGTATTCAAATAGTCTATTTTCGGTTTAAATTAGAGAGTCAGTTTTAGTTGGTTAATGAAGCTCAAGGTTGGGCCGAAAAAATGAATATTGATTCCGGCCAAAAAGCTTTAAACTAGGCCGACCCACATCAGTAAGCGTTCGCGATTGTGAGACATTTCATTTATAAGAACGAACTGTTCCGGTTTACGTTCGTTTCATACTAAAATATTTCGGCTTCGCGGGAACAAATGACTTAGTTACACGTAACAACGACTGGCATGTGTTAACTTCCCTTTCGTTTCTACTAAATCTACAAGAAAGCGGGCCTTACACTGGTGTAGTAAAGGCAGTATTTCGTAAATGCTTTAAATAATTTATCATTTATTTACCTCAAAACAAAAAGGTACCAACCAGTACAATAATTGCTTCCTATTGTTCGACTGATGACAATTTGAACACATGTTTGATACCCTGAAGAGCGGCTGCGGAAAATGGTTATTTGCTATCGCAGGCTATAATATTGTTGTGCTATTAAGTATGTTGAAATTTAAAATTCTTTTCACAAACATTTGCTTAAAAAAGAACTGTTAGTTTTTGAAATTGTTGAAGCTACACATTGGTAAATAATAATGAGTTAAAAAGCTCCCGAACCATTGAACGATTATAAATACAACGCTATGGCAATGTGCCAGCCGAACACTTCAGCCAATCAGATCAGTCAAGGACTAAACACATAGCGGAAACCTATAGAATGCTGTCAGTACTTAACCCGTTACATCTTCGTATTGGCGAGATACGCCTGATTACTTTCTCGTATAAAGCACCAACAACAACAATAAACAAACAACATAAGTTGTTACGAATTCGCGGCCATAGCACGCAGCCCAATTACTGTATTAATATAGGTGTGAAAATAGCTATTTCCCCAAGAAGAAATGGAAATGATAGGAAAAACTCTTTGGAACGAAAGAACTACGCCACGGATAAACATTGGTTTTGGGTGAGAGATCTTTTTTCATCGCGGAGGTCCGAATCCCGAGCTCTCAATTTTAATTTATCAGACTACTTTTGGCAGTATATGAGTATGACATCACGAAGATCGCTCTGAACTCGGGCATAGAAACCTATTGTCATCAGCGATGTTCAAAAAACCTCAAGCACTTACACTCTTTTTTTTTACAAGAATATACTTTAAAATAATCTAAGATTGAAATTGGCCGAAGTTAATATGAATATGATACTAAGGCTCAGATTTTGTACAGAACGGTGACCGCTTCGTACTTTTCTACGACAATTGACAGCCCAGCTAAGTTTCGGATGAGTTTAAAGAGTCTGTATCCAAACTAAGTTACCACTGAAATGCCGCCGATTTATGGCAACCCGTTGATGCTATTCGATACCACAGACGTCGACGTCATTTCAAAAACGGAAATTCCATGTCACCAATACTTCCGAAACTAGGCATATTCGTAAGAATATTTTCAGCATAAAATCGACCAAATACTAAGAACATCCAGACTCGGTCCAAAAAACAATATTGTAATAAAAAAAGCACAGTGTGTACTGATTTTGGGCGAACATCAATAACGGTCGCTCAAGAACAAATATCAAAAATATACATAAATTTTGTTGCTTTACCACCGAAAACCTCATGCGCCGACGAATTAAGAAAAGTGTCTAGTTTTTATTTAGTATCTCTTTCCTCAAACGTTTTAGTTTTGTCTCAGTGTTTTGATAATATTCCGAAAATCAGTTAAGTAAGGAAATTCTATAACTCTACTTTAGGTTTGCGTGTCATGCGAAACATTTTAGAAATGTTCCCTGTGAGTGTTCTAACGTCGACTATTTTCCTGCAATAAACCTAATGAGCCGGAACAGTTTCCCCCAAGATGAACTTCAATAGCGACATGGAAAAGCAAGCAAATTTCTTCAAGTCCAGCACAAATGATGGCGCTTAGCTCAATTGTGACGAAAAAACTTAGCCAGAATTGGACTTTTTTGAAAACGTTGTTTCAAAATACTATCGTTCTTTTCCTGTCAAATAAATTCCGTTTCTAGACTACATGGTAAGTGATCCAATTGTATTTAAGTGATAACACTTGAGTTAAAACTAGACTAATAGCTTGGGGTTACATGTCTTGTACCCGGGGGGGAGGGGGTACTTCGGGGTCAAAAGGGTAGTGATGGACTGTCGGAAAAATCCCCAAAATACCCTAAAAAATACTAAGGGATAAAAATTTCCTACCCTAAAAAAACACCTCTCGGTTTTAAAATTACCCTAAAATACCAATTGAAAGGTGAAATTTTCCCTTTGTAGCTGGCGGGTCGGCGCTAAGTCCCCTCGTATTGTGCTGAACGTGACATGCAGTAAATAAAGGCGCGCGTGTAGTAGAACGTTCGCCAAAGGACGTCTTTTTTAAAAAACTTCTTATCAGTACGCACATTTGCTAAAACACGGGACTGCAAGCAGTCCAATAGCTTACGATACACTCATTCTTTCTTACAAGAATGTAATTTGTAAGGTTATTGAGGCTGAAATTTGCGAAATTTTAAGAATTTTTTAAGAATAAACCAAGGCTGAAAATGTGAAAAAAATATACATTAATATATTAGTTAAAAACCTGTAATCAAATACAGAAAGTTGTAATTCTACGTTACAAATAAATCATGTTTATTATCATTATGTTTTTACTTAATAACTAAATATAAAACTATTCCTTGGATCTATAGTAAGACACCAAACGATTGCAATTGTTAAATAATGAACTTGTCGCTATTCCCATTTTGGTGGTAGAGCTTTAATTATTCGCTTGACTTTAAATGTGCGAGAGATAACGGGGATCGTTCTCTGTACAAATCATACGGTTTATCAAACGCTTCTGACTCGTCACCAAGAAGTATACTTTCTAAGCTGTCGATGTTACCGCTTGCTCTAACTCTGGTTAGTTTCTGTTGGTCATACTGACGGATTCCGTTCAGTTCCGAACTTTCACTAAAATAGGCTTCGAACAAGAGAAGTAACTCAAAGCTCTTGCACGACTCAAGCAGAATCCAAATGTGTCGAAAGACTATAGCTGACGCACTATATTTATCTTACTCCTTGTCACTGATTGGATGACTAGAAACATCTGACCAACACTAACGTGTGTTACACATGAGTTGATGAACGGCTATTACAACTGATTCATCAGTGTAATACGATAATCTACTTTTCTGACCTTGACTTATCAAGAACGCATTAGAACATGTACTTCTTAGCGAAACCCAAATAATGTCTTGTAACACAATTGATACCCAAATACATACAAAAATAGCAAAGATATTTTCAGTCTAAAATCGGCAGAAAAATATAGGAATACTCAGCCTGGACCGGGAAAACAATATTCTTGTAAAAAAGAGTGACATGAAGTGTGAAAGGTTGCGTAGCCTCGTTTCTTAAAAAACTGAACACTTTATTTCTGAATCTAGCAAAATGAATGGTTATTATATTCGTATTGATAAACTGGTCAAAATATTGAGAGCTCGATCCGGCTTTAATTGATGATACAACTGATCATGTGAGCTTGGTCGAGCATTTTTGTCTATGTGGGCTAGTTTCCAAAAGCTTTATTTCTTTCTTTCTTTGGCCGTATCATTTTCATAACACATAATTAAGAACCAGTAAATTTTTCCGAGGCTCAGTGTTCTTAATTTTTTCTAGCGATTTGAACCTCAAATTGTTCTTAAAATGTTCTAGTTTCCATGTTTGTTTAAAATTAAATCAAAGAGAAACTAAGCCAAAAGTGTTGCATTGTTTATCACTGTATTGGAAAACGAATTTGGTCAGTTTATCCCTGCGAATTTATCGTGGATTTGCCGACATTTCCCAGAGACGATTTCCAGTTATTGTAAATTGTGAAGCATTTCTTGTTTATTCTTTAATGTTCAGTTTAAGATCGAAGTTCAGTAAAGTTTTCAAAAAAAAAAGCTGTCAGGCCCGAACTAAACTTGTTCTTAAATTTTGGCCAATCTGAGCTTCCTTGTTCTTGTAAAGTTGTCAGCCTCTAAAAAAAGCGTGTACTGAACAATCTATCGTCCTTATCCAATCCTCAACGACAATACATCAGAGTAGTATTCAACGCCAATGAAAACGTACAGGAAAGTCAGAGCTACTATTTAACTTTAATGGAGGTATTTGCCTGGCGCACAGCCAGATAAACCCCGTAGCTGCCATAGTTTTCTTGATGAAAGCTATTATATGTAAAGTTTTCATAGTTGTTGTGAATGATATTTACTATTCTAAATCAACGCAACTGAGCCATGCATGTTTAGTCAATAAGTTTAATTGGCTAACTGTCTGCCAGGCCATTCGACCTGTTACAGAGGCCAGGTGTGAGCAGTGTCTTCATTGTCGCAACATCGGCGCTACACAAACTCTTTCTTTTGCTTGTTTGGCTGCAATCACGAATCAAATCAGATTCGTTTAGATCTTCAACAATGGCGTTTTGCCCCAAAACACAAAGCGTGAGTTAAATCATAAAGCCAGTGTACCTCGTCGGTTCCTTCAAACCCAAGTCAAACTGTAGCGAAGCCGCCAAAAGTTGATTTGAACAAAAACCGAGACATAAGGTTTCGTTAACAATAGATTTAATGAAGCTCAATTCAAATGAAATACAGTAAAGGTTGCAAAGGATAACTTGTGTACGTTTTAAAAGTTGCACTTCAATTCGCGAAAAGGATTTCGGGTTTATGAAGACATTGATAACAATACCAGACAACCTTCGAAACATAACAAAACGGCTTACCAAGCTTTGACACACCCAACTGACTTATAGCCTAGAGGAACAAATAAACAAGAGAAATGGATCAAAATAGCCGTGTCAAAGGCGAAGCTTATAAACAATTGACATATTGCGATTAATGATGGTCCTAGAGAACAATGCTTGGCATGTCGCTTTATCATGGATGGTTGGTTCTCTGGAATGACATAAGATTAAGATCCTAGCTTGATAACCTTGTTTTGTATCAGCCGAATGAAAAAAATGAAATAGTTTTCACTAGCTAAAGTTGTGTGGTTTTTTGACGTTTCGGGCGCTATACGGCTCCCTTACTACTGAGTCGACGCTCTGACACTGATATGTACCGACGAAAGTCGCCTGTTTGAATTAGCATAAAGTTAGTAGCTTCATGCGGGTGTAAAGGAAAAAGTCTGTATTGAGCGTGTACTCCAGTGGGACAGGATTCAAAAAGCTTTGATGATTTTTATATCTTCGGATCTGCTCGTGTTCATTCTCAACCTCGAACGTACATATATCATCTATACGCTTTAAAGAATACACTCTCCTTCCGCCAGTTAGCTATCGCCGGGAAGACGTAATATAATGCACCGAGCATTTTTTTCGTGCAGGACATGTATTACAGAGCATACGAATGGAATATAGCACATCATCAAGACAAAGTTAAAACCCCAACATAGGACAATAAAGCATTTAAACAACCATGAACCACACCAGTCTAAATAACATTGAACTTTTAACCAGTCTACTGACAGCAATACTTTGATTATACCAGAGCGTATAGTTAACAACCAAACATTTTAGTGTCATAATATTAGGCAGTAGGAAAATAAATTCACGATTCCGGGCCGAGATATGCCGGTAAACAGTCAAATTCACCCTATTTTTAGCATCTTTTTGTTCTTAGCTCTGGAAGATATGAACGATGTTCAGTTGGCAGTTCTTTCAACTGTTTAACATTACAAACGAGACCGCTTTTGTGCCGTTTTTAGTTTTATTTTGTTTTTCAACGAGTTTTTGTTAATGCGTACGAAAAATTTTGAAGTTTCTGAGCTCAAGAACAAAAAACAATGTCTAAATGATAACTTGTCAATGGGCATCTACTCTATACAAGAAAAATACTGACGCATTTGTTCTTGGCAGTATCTGTTAAACTGCAGTTGGAAGTCAATTATTCACAGTTTCTTGGTCGTACTAAAAACAAACATATACGGTTTAAGTATATAAATAGCGAGCTTAAGCAACGAAGACTACAACGCCGACGACGACGGCAGAAAATAATAGTGAAAATAGTAGCTGCACGTTGGAATGCACCGTGCGCGCCACCTGCACGCCGTCGTCTTCAAAATTACAACG
>JAOBAT010091414.1:0-40910 GCA_026413305.1 Hydrozoanthus tunicans
CAGTAGTAACAACTGGTGCTTTAGTAGTTGGTACGGTTGGCTTCTCAGTAGTAACAACTGGTGCTTTAGTAGTTGGTTCGGTTGGCTTCTCAGTAGTAACAACTGGTGCTTTAGTAGTTTGTACGGTTGGCTTCTCAGTAGTAACAACTGGTGCTTTAGTTGTTGGTACGGTTGGCTTCTCAGTAGTAACAACTGGTGCTTTTGTAGTCGGAACGGTTGGCTTCTCAGTAGTAACAACTGGCGCATTAGTAGTTGGTACGGTTGGCTTTGCAGTAGTTACAACTGATGCTTTAATACTTGGAACGGGCGGCTTTGCAGCAGTTACAACTGGTGCTTTAGTAGTTGGTACGGTTAGCTCTTTAGTAGCTAGAACCGGGGCTTTAATACTTGGAGCTGATGGCGTTACCGTAGTAAGGATTTGTATTTTAGTTCTTCGAATGGATGGTTTTGTAGTAATAAGATGCGGCACTTTAGTTTTTGGGAAAGCTATTGTGGCAACTGATGCTTTTGTAGTTAGCATTGAAGGTGGAGCTTCTTTAGCAACTGATGATGTAATTGCTTGCATTGGAGGTACAGCTTTTGTAACAACTGATGATATTATATTTGGTATCGATGGTAACGCGGTTGTAACAATTGATGTTGTAGCGATTTGGATCGAAGGCACAGCTGTTGTAGCAACTGGTGTTTCTGTGCTTCGGTAGGAATGTTCTGCTGATGTCGCTGCTGAAGAGGTATTACCGTGTGAAGGACTTTCTTTAGGTCGAATCGGTTCTGTGTGAAACATAATGGCTCTGGGTTAGTAGGATCTCTTGGTAGCCGAATGTATGTTGGTCATAAATATATATTGGCCAAAATTTGTCGATCATCTTACCTTCACATTTATAGAGTATGTTCATGTCCTTGATATCTTGTGGACTTAGTTGGACCCTCTGACCAATCGTTACCTTTAAGAAAAGAAATAGTATAAACCTTATTTTAGAAGTACTATCCATTATCCACTATTTTGGTGGCGAAATAGCCGAGCGGTTAGCGTGTTCGACTCGTAATCACATGGTTGCGAGACGAGCCCCGGTGAGACCACTATGTTGTGTTCTTGTATACAACAAGGATGGCGGAAGGAAAAATTATCAGGGGAGCACTGTGCGGAAATTGTAACGGTTTGTTGTGAAACCTGAGATTCCTATTTTTAGTTGTTGTTGTTGTTTGCCTTTTCTCCAAACACGGAACTTAGTTCTGCTGTTTTCAAACCAAGTTTTGAAGATCTACTTACAAAGAGAAACGACGTTGATCTTGTTCTTGGCCCCAGTCTCGCGCAACTTGATGAACGCGCAGCAGCTTAATTTTAGCTTAAATTTTTTTGAATAATAATTCTCATTCTCATTGATTCGCTAGTTTGGTATATGTTAATGTGATTATTCACCTCGGTATCGGTGAAAGCCAGGTATATATCTGGCAGCTTTCGCGGCTCGGCGAGTATCCTCGTCTACTCACCTCCGATTCGGTGAATAATTACGCACTATTCACCCTCAATCACTCAATCACGAAAGAAAAAAAGATGGCGTACTATTTCACCTCCGTTTTGAAAGACGTTGTTAAAATAAACGACTTGACACTTGAAAAATTCTACCAGCTCAGTATCCACCAATAGTCATTTCCAATAAAGTGATAATTGTCACTTATTTTCATACTCACCCCAGTTTTCTTCGTGATAATTGTTGGTTCTCCATTCTTAGAGAAGAACTTAGACCCATAATGCATTATGCTAGCATAATCGTAAGGTTGACTCTGGGTTGAAACCTCCGAAGTACTGTACTTCAAGAAATTATGCTCTTTTCCTTGATAGAAAAAAAGAATTTATTTTTGTTTAATACTCAATCGATGTCTAGTATCTCTAAACACGAGGACGATGTTTTTATTGTCTCGAACGCAACAACATTAGTCTTCAATACAGCAGTTAAAACATAAAAAGCTAAAATAAGTACCCCTTCCCCTCTCCCCAATCCAAGGAACTAAAATAGCGCGTAATGTGTCACGAATATGTTTTGTCAACGGTTTTATTTTTTTAGTTTTTGAATAGTTGTGGTTATATCACCAAAGAAACACAGAATTACTAGTTGCTACTAATTTGCCTAAGAAACGATAGTTGTTTTTTCATAACTTTGCAGCTTATTAGTCTTAAAAGGGGATTAGAGAGAAAAAAAGTAACAATAACTTAAAATGCGATTTTTTTGTCTCCGAAAAAGAGTCAAGTCTGGCACAAAAGTGGTTCCCATAAAGTAAAAAGACCGAGGACGAGATGACGTAGTAAACTGCATTTTCGGGAAACAATGCATTGAGACACCCGATGTGTATGTATTGTTTTTGCAACTAACATCGCTAGGCGCCCACAGCTCCGCAATAACTTTCACCTTTCTTCGCTTTCTTCTTTATCTGGCCCGCCATTGCCTTTAGCTTTCACAGATTACTATGTCATAGCACTCGACAAGGTTGTTTTGGCCGCGCGCAGAAAGGAACCACTTTTGAACCGCCAAATACGATTTTCAATTTCAGAAAAGAGGTAAGGCAAAGGTCGAACGCAACTCAAACCAAACAGTTTTGAGTTAAAACGTGATAAACATGGGCTCAAAAAAGTTTTCGTTTCATAGGCACTTTAATCTGTTTGGTTTCCAGACTTTTTCTTCGGTTTTTTCTTTGGCTATCGAAAATCTTAAAACAAACCCCCACACTCCAAAAGGCCCCCCTTTGTAACAAGTCTCCCCTCTCCATTAAGCGTCCTATCTAATAATATCCCCGTCTGGAAGGTCTAAAAGTGAATGGTATTTGATATTGGAGTGTATAAGGTGTATAGAAGGAAACATACCTGTCTGGACGTTTTTCCACACAATAGTCACGTATTCGTCTCTATCGGGTCTTGACTGCTCGTGGTAAAATCCCAAGGCATGAGCTTTGAAAGAGAATAGAAAAAAATGATGTTAATAACGAGTTATATTTTAAACTGCTTTCAAATCACAAGGGTTCATTTTACCCCTAAACTGTGTTGGAAATCCCCCATTAGAAAAACAGGAAATTTAGTGTTTCATGTGATAGGAGACGGTTGAATTACATTTCCTTGACGTCAGTAAACGTATTTCCGAACTATCAAGACACGTTTACACGCCGAGTCTAAAACCTGCTTTGATGATATTTTGCCTTGCTCTTTTCTTTGCAGTTGAACGGATTATTCTTTGAATCAAGGTTCAATTAAAGTTCACCCATGGAAGTCCTTCAACAATGTGCGAATGCCGTTCTTGCTTCCTTTCAGTTGGTTCAATGGAATACCTATACGATTGTTCCATTGAAGAGTTATTCAAGCCTTGTAGTCCCAATTGTTTTGGTAAATTCTCTCATTTAGAGTGGCTAGTTCTTTCAGTCCCAGTTGTATTGGTAAACTCTCCTATCTAGAGTGGTTAATCCTTTCAGTCCTGGTTGTATTGGTAAACTCTCCCATCTTGAGTAGTTTTGAAACCCTTTCAGTCAAAGTTGTATTGGTAAATTCTCCCAACTAGAGTAGTTAACTCTTCAGCCCCAGTCGTATTGGTAAACTCTCCCATCTAGTGTAGTTTAAAACTCTTTCATCCCAAGTTGCATTTGTAAATTCTCCCAACCAGTGTGATTAAATGGCAAGCCAAACATGTCAAAAAGATAAAAAAATACTGATGAACACTTAGAGCAACACACAGAGGAACACTTAAGAATACTTTGCACTTCTTAACATAGCCAGTACATTTACAGGCAACACAGACAATGCGCTGTTTGACGAAATTGAAGATACTCTGTAAATGTACTGGCTATGTTTAGTTCTATTCTCCGCCCGTAGAGTGTACTGCCACCAACTCCGAGGCACTTGGCAATTGTATTCCTATTCATTCCGATTTCGCGGAGTTCCCCAACTTGCTTCTTTGTAATGCAGTGTGCCAGTCTTCCTCGTATCCAAGTAAACCGAAAATTGTCGTACCACTGCAACCAGTTGGTCAGTAACTGATTCCAAAAGTCTTATCAAAGCTAATGAAGAACTAGAAACCTTGACAGCGATAGCGCAAAGTATTCTTATAAGTATCTTCAACGCCTTCAAAGTCAGATTCGCGATTGAAAACAGCAACTCTTAACAAAATACTCTTCAAAAAAGCACAAATAATTTTTAGTTCCTCCGTCTCTGTAACAACATCCGCCATTTTGTGAAGCGAAAAGAAAGCTTTGACCCAGTTCTTTATCTTACTCTTTCTTAGTGGCCATGGACGAAACTCAACTGGTAAATGTTTTTCTCATCGGTAAATAATTTTTTTTTTCGCATTTTCTAATCTACAATATTTTAAAACTCGTATAGTTAACATTATTTCCCCTTAATAAGGTTGCTTTACGACAACTGCACAAGATTTCTTAACCAGCGATTTTATTTTCTCAATCATAGTACTAAAAACTGAACAAGTGCATTTTTTTTCTCGCATGGTAATTTATTTTTCTCAACTAGAAAAAGGTGTTTCTCAACGCTTATCAGTAATTTTGTTATTTTTTTGACATATTTGGCTTGCCATGTAAAATTAACCCCTTCAGTCCCAATTGTATTGGTAAATTCTCCCTTGTAGAGTAGTTTGAAACATATTCAGTCCCAATTGTATTTGTAAATTGATAATAACGAAAATTCTTAATTGTCATCAATTTATTGTAGTATTCACGGGTTTACGTTTGTCTAGGGGTTTTGGCAAATGTTCTCGATCGAATCCATCACGAGTTAAATTGCCTTCGTCCCCATTTCCCTACCAACAGTCATTGCTATTTTAGAATTGGTAAGACGAAATAATTTACAGCCAATGTGCATTAAACGTCATCATTGTATATTTAACAATTATTCCAAGAGCGCACGTTGGATATAAAATGGTAAAAAATAGCCTGGGGGGGGAGTAGCGCCAATTTGGCTTTAAATTATCTCTTATCCAACAAGCACGAATTGAATAAACGTTTTTTTTATCTCTTATAGTTTTTCAAATCTATCGATACTTAAAAATGGCAACTAAAATTCATTCACAACCATGTTTCAGCTTTGCAACGCTATACAGTTAATACAACATATAAATTCGAGTGAGGCCATACCACTGGAACGGGATATAATCCAAGTGTTGCTGATCTACAGCATTAACAAGTAATCACTTAAACCTCGGTGGGATTCGAACCCACGACCTACGAAACAGATCTACGTCGCTCATTGACTCATATGCCACATAAGGACAACACCCTATCGGCTTTACAGTCAGTTTCTGCACATCGTTCATTCGATACACAAGCTTATAACCGAGATTGAGCGAGTCAATCAGAATGCGAGAAACGCATTATTCGAGGTTGAAATTGAATACAAACAAATCAAAAGTATGGCCATCATTACCATCAACACAAAAATATTCGAGATAGATTCTTCACGTCTTACCAATCTCGTGCATGGCTGTCCCGTACCAATGACAGCGCACTCCTAACGACAGGTCTTGGCGGCCTCCTACTCGCCCAATGTAGGACCAACATCTTGGAATTGAAACAAAAACAAATAAGGCCAACAGTTTAAATTGTGATGCATGTGTATAGAGACAGAAGAAATAATACCTTTAAAGCCTTGGTTTGGTTTGACAACGTTCTATTAGAACCGTCGGGGAGCAAAAGCAACAAACAAACTCGTAGGGGAAGAAGGAGGGGGAGGCAAAAATATTATCTGGCCCTCATACATATTCTGATATAGTTCACTAGATATTTGAAGTTATATATTTTTGAGTCGAGAGCGTTGAAATTTTACGGTTTTAAGACAAAACACAGGGTGAGAAATATGGATACTGTTTTCTCCGTTTCTCGGAATAGCATCGACTGTTCAAAGTTTTGTCCAGAGAATTAGGGGTCATATATCGTACCAGAAAAATATCAACTCGAACAAATGAACTGGCCTTTCAAAACATGGAGAAATAAATCGACAAAAACTGGGCTAGTACTCGTGCTATTTGATGGCCAGAAACTATTCCGCCAAATTTACATAAAAAATCTGGAAAAGGCAGTCAGATGCAGTAAAAAGCGCCATGTTTCAATTGTTGACATTTCATGATCAGGCTGCTTATCGACCAGTAAAACTTAGCTAAAAAAAATGTTTGACGGTTTTATTCCCCTGCCAATCATCTCGTCACCCGGCACGACCTTTACTAAACCCATTTGTCTCTCTTAAGTTGCTTCTAACAAAACGGCGAGATCAACTCTTTAACAATTGAAAAAAAACCTTTGCTTTTCATGGCATCGGGAGCTTTTGTTGTTGCTGCCATCTTCAAAATCTTGAACAACATCGTCTTCGTTAAATAAAGGACATGTCGTGTTCATTTGACTGAGCGGTTGGCGTGTTCGACTTTTAATCCTAGCTAGGGTCGCGAGTTCGAACCCCGGTCAGACCACTGTGTTGTGTCCTTGAACAAGACACTTTACCCGACTTTGTTCCAGACAACTCAGCTGTATAAATGAGTACCAGTTCTGCTGGGGGCGAGCCAGCGATGGGTTCTACTCTACAGAAACCGGAGATAGACGACGGCCCTATGAGCCACTTAGGCTCAAAAAAGGATTAAGCTAGATAGCTAGCTTACACGAGCTGTTTAATACTAGTAGCTATTGACAGTCGCTGACTGTTAACACTTACCCAGAGCCGAGAATAAAGTACACATAATCTGCCTCTGTAGTACGCTCTTTGAACTTGACACACGTCTTAGCGGACCATTCCTTCATGGCGATATTGACCGCTCTAACTGCGTCGGAACTTGCAGCTATTCATGATCACCATTGAGTTAGAGAACAAAATAGTTGTGATGATGATAATAACAAAAGCAATAGGAATAGTAATAATAATAATAATAATAATAATAATAATAATAATAATAATATTAGTAATAAAAGCGATAATATTAATAAGAATAACATGATAATTTTGTTTTCAAAATTCATTTAGAAATATTTACGTTAATCGTTGATAAATCTAGAAACTTTTTTGGGTATTTAGTAAAAATAATAGATACTACATAGTTTAATAAAAATTCAAAACAAAGCTCGGTAAGAATGTTAGCTGCTGCCTCAGCCGTTTTCAACACCAAAATACATTTTCTTGCCCTAATAGTAGTAATAATGATAATGATAATAAAAATCATTATTATTTTATTATGATAATAATAATAATGATAATAGTGATATAAATAATGATAGTATTGTTACTACTAACAATAATAACATGGAGAACAAAATAAATATTTATAGTTATATGCAGGCCATGTAATAAAATAAGTAAAATACTAATGAAATCGTCAATCAGATAAAATCAAATTTCTTTTTTTCTTTTCTCCTTTCGGAAGAGCCAAGCTACGAGTGAGCGAGCGCAAAAGCAAGTACGACTGTACTACGGGACCAGTGACTGGTTTTATTACTGTATTTCTTTAAACCTTTAACAATCTTTTTACGAGGCGTTTTCAAAGGAAGGACGTAGAACAGAACTTTCTCAGTTTTACTCTTCGACCGATTCGCACCGTACGAAGCGTGTCGGTTTCTCAGTTGTTCCGTGAGCACTAGACTGCGATATGATCGGCAAAACACAAAAGAAACTTCATCTAAATGCGTAACATCGTTTTGACTTGATTTCTCTCAATGAACATTAATTAGAAAATATTTGTGTTGTACGGCACAATCAAGAATTGCTCGTAGAATCCCTCAAGAATAAAAAATATACAAAATTAAGTTAATCAGTCAATAGAGATTTTACTTATTACCACTGTATATGTGCAGACGTTTATGGCGATCTGATGAGAACTGACGACTGTTAATTCAGTTTGATCGGCTTCGGCTAAGCATATTAATTTTGAATAATAATTGTGAATACCAATGTGTAGATCCCAAATTAAAATTGCCCGTAATATCTCTCAAAATCCAGGAATAAATAATCTAACTCTGTCAATATATAGAATATTAATTTTGAATACCAATGTGTACATCCCTATTCAAAATGGCTCGTAAATTCGCTCAAAATCCAGAAATAAAAATTCTAGTTCCCTCAAGTGGCGCCGATTTTAGTATTCTTTTGTGTCCATTCAAAATAGCTTTGCTTGACTGTTTTTAAGTTAAACTTTCTATAGCAGGCGCGGATCCAGGAAGCTAGGGAAGGATAGTCGTAAATCTTGAGGCAAGCCCTCTTCATTCACCAACACTCAGGGAGCGCAGGGCATATTTCGGGCAGCTAAGCTTGAGCATAAACACAACCAAAGGGCACCAAAGCTTTCTAGGGAGTTCCGGGGCATGGCCCCTCAGAAAATGCTAAAAAAAATTTGAAGTCTCGAAGGTCACCGGAAATGCATTTACTTCCATAAGTCCAAACAAAGTTTTGTCAAATTTTTCATCGTCAATTTTAGTTAGTTTTGTTTGGCACGCGCAAGTTTGTTGATTGGAGTTCTATTTAGCCCCACTGTACCTGACACTCTACACGCGTACTTCTTCAAAGGCAAACAAAAAAGAGTAAGTCTGAAAACTTTGCGTAAGGTTTATTCTTTCATACCAAGAAAAACCTCAATTCATATCATGATTAGGGTACATGGAACTTTCAAAATGCCACGGTAGCTAGCCGAATGCTAAGAAAGGCTTTTTAATTTACAGACCCAGTTTCTGATATACGACATGACTGGACAAATATCATCATGGTTATTTTTTACGTTTCTTAGACCAATAAAAACGTAATAAAGTTTTCGCCAATTTTGTAAAAACTCTATTTCTACTGCCATTATTAATGGTAGCTCTTCCCCTAAAAGGGGCAAGTTGCTTACACGATTGGATGTCTTTTTGATTGAATAGAGTTTTTTAGTTACTTAATAATCATTATTAAAATTAATTAATTAGCACTTGTTTCAGATTATTTCAATTAGAGTTAAGCTGTAAGGTTAGATATTATTGAGCAATGTTTGAAAAATTGTAAATTAATTCTGAAAAGCTTCTTTGGGAGATTTAATGACATTAAAGTTTAAAGTTAAAAGGGGACTGCGGCCCAACAAGCCCGCCCCCTTATCCTCGCCTGATTAAAGAATATATGTTACCCAAAGCAAGGTTAGACAGGCTAATTGAACGCACACAAAGGAACATTGAAATCGGAAAAATCATTTGGAAAAATTCTGGGAAAAAGCTCTTGCAAAGATTAATTTAACTACTATCCCTAGCCTAATAATCGACGCTTTGCCCCACAAACTTATCGCCGAGTTATAATTCATGACGTACATACGACTCATCGGCTGCCTCAAGGTAACCATTCCTTTAAGTCGCACAAAAGCGAGCAAGTAGTTATAAAATCACTTTTTTTGTTCAAGAGTTTGTCATTTATCGTCAGCTTGGCGAGGAAGAACATCTGGCGTAAGTGTAAATGAAAAAGAGTAGCCAATACAACGCAGAGTTTAAGTTTTTGTCATACAATATTTTGGCTAGCCATACTAGCCTTGGCTATTCATTTTTTGAAAATGTAATATCAGGTGTAAGAGTTATTCCAAAGTTTTGTTGGTTTATTCACGGCTTGAAAACACGAATTTTGCTTTTAGGTTCTCCGTGGGCAAAACTAGCTCGTACAACAAGTGTCCATCATGATATAGCTGCACTGCTTACCAATTCAGTCGGTTTAGCGCTGAATTACATGAAGTACACGACAGCTAAAATTAGGGAAAGCCGCTGCCTACATATAAAAAGCAAACAGTGTTTACAAGAGACAACCTATTATTGCTGGGGATGTTTTTTTGGTGACAAGAGATTGGTGAGGGGGGTGGGGATGGGGTGGGGGTGGGGTGTAGTTTTGCTCGAGTAACGAAGCGACCGCTTCAAAAGGGCAAGCTTTTCATAATAGGATAGAGGAGTGGGCGATCTAGGGCAATTTTAAAAATTTCTACCCCCCCCTGGCTAGACTCAAGTTCAACAATATTAAACTACCCTGTCTCAAGATACACAGCCGAAAGCTTCAACAACCGGTTTTCTAAGTAGACTGCATGCTTCATACTTCACGTAAGAGAGCTTCCTCAAAAAATCTTTAGGAACATTTTGCAATTGGTTTCGTGCAATTCTGTGAAGAACATATTTTTTCCTTCGCCTAGAGGTGTTCAAGATACCGCTGATCAAAATTGACCGTCGGTGCACACGCACAGCCTTTGTCTTGAACTGAAGTAATATACTGACTGAATATAATTCCCTATTCTTGACTTGCACACGCTCCCTAAAGTCGCCATCGACAAAAGACAAAGCGGCCATTTTGGTATTTTAAACAAAAGAATTCATTGAAGTTCATTTGTTCAAGGGCACCAACATCAGCAACACGGCCTCTATTACGTCACTTGCAAGTCAAGAACAACGCTACCCCTAACATAATGCCACTTTTAAAGCCAAAATATTATGAGCTACGACGTGTGGTTCTGAGCGAGATTTGTTTGATTGTTACCCTGGGGGGGAGGTACTTCGGGTAAAAAAGGGTAGGGGTGACCGTCGAAAAAGTCCTCAAAGTACCCTAAAAAATACCAAGGGGTAAAAGTTTTCCATCCTAAAAGATACCCGTGTCATCGACCTTCTTCAAAAACAGTGCGGTATATAATAATATAACTAATAAAAAACAATAATGATAATAATAATCATAATAGTAATAATAAGACGAAAAATAAAAAACAATAAGTATAATAACTTTAATTAATGATAATAACAATGTTAGCGATAATATAAAGATAAGTTAATGGTAATAACAATAAAAGTAGTAATAAAAATTATAGTAAGTAATGATAGTTATTAAAATAATAGTATTAACATTGATATCCTTAATAAAAATAATAATGATAATAGTAGTAACAATAGTAAAAGTAGAAATAATAACTAATACAGTATAGGCGATAATAGTAGTAAAATGATAGTAATAACAATAAAAAAGGCAATAAAGATTTAATAAAAATAATATATTGATAATTGTAATAACATCACCAATAATGATAATAATATCAAATAATAGTAACATCAGTAAAAATGATGACAATGAAAACGACAGCAGTAATAACAGAACTTGAACTGCAGTTTACAACATTTCAACAAAAATAAAACAACAACAAAACGAAACAAAAAAAAAGTAATCAAAAATGATTTTAACACAACAATTTTTAGTTTAATCAAAGCAATATCTTACGAACAATTTGGTCGGCGCCAATAAGAAAGCGGATACGTAATTAAATTTACACCTACCAAATTTCTCGGAGAATTTATAAACAAGCACACCGCCAGGCCAGAAGTTTGTTTTCACAACTGCTCGTGCGCTCTTCTGTTCCTCTGTTCGTTTGATATCTCCTTCAAAAAGGTCTGAACTTTCTCCTAAACAAGTTGACGGCAGAGTCAAAATAGAAAGTAGTCCAAACACTCACAGCCGGCTCATGACACTCAAACACTAAACATTGGTGTAACCGCAGAGCTTGGAAGATTTTGTTTGTTCTACAACATTTTTGACTCGTGAAGAAACGGGTTTACTGTCGCAAATTGTAATAGCGTCGCAATTTGTAATAGTATTCTGTCGCAATTTGTAATAGCATAAAGTCACAATTTATAGTACTTTTTTCCAAGATCTTCTTGGCGTGTTTAAAGTCTTTCTGGGAAATTTCTGAAGCTTTAGGTGACTGACCATTTTTTAATTTGAAATAAGCATATATGTAGCAAAATAATGTCGAAGGTCTTTATGACTAAGTAAATTTCTCGATGTTTTGCTTTGTATTTCGTTTTCTCAGACGATGTCAGAAGCCATATTTTTTCACAAGTTTATACAAACCCAAACAAAAACAGGTGAACTCGCTACTTTTTGAGGATTCGTAATTTCATTATTTTGTCGAAGGCTATCAGTTACAAATTACCGTTTATCGACTCTACGATTATGCAAACATTTGCTGACATATTGCATGCAGTCCGTTTACTTATCGAAGAGACAGAATAATCATTTGTTCTTTGACGTCATCATACTGCTTGTATACTACAGTGTCTCACATTTGAAAAAGTTAATTTTTGTTAGCTTAAACTTCTGACATGGGTCGGAAAGACTTTAAACATGCCGAGAAATTACTTTGAAAAAGTTATCACAAATTGCGACAGCTCACATTATTACAAAATGCGACAAGGTGCTATTACAAACTGCGATAGGTACGCTCTTACAAATTGCGACAGGTATTACAAATTGCAACAACCGCTATTAAGAGTTGCGACAGGTATTACACATTGCGACGCTTTTACAAATTGCGACAATACAACGGGAGCAGGCAGAAGGACTCGAGGTCCCCTTTGAGGCCTGCCACCCGGAACCTACGGTTTAACGGTCCTTGTTCGAGAAGACGCGAAGGTCTAACCGTTTGCAGATGTTGGAGCAACGGCAGCACCTTCACCTCGAATTCGGATCGAATTCGGGCCTCCCGCCCACACGAAAGAATTGCACCTTACTGGGCTATAATAGGCCAGGTATACTTAATGAAGTGTCATGTTCCTTTGCTTGAAATATAAATGCTTTCAAATGATGGAGCGAGATAAAGAAACTACAGAAAAGTAAAGTGAAATACATCCCATTTTAAATAATTGTCAAAAAGAACAACCAACGCGGATTGGTCAAAATTAGCGCAGCAAAATGCAATGTCAGTGTTAAACTTTAAACATTGCAGAAAGCTAAAACATCATACACGCATTTTTTCATAGAAGAACAACATGGCTCAGGTTGGCCAAAATTTAAGAACAAATTAAAAACAGCTGAGGCTCGGGCTCGATAGCTAATTTTTTTAAAAATCTTTACTGAACTTTGGTCTTTAACTGAACGTTAAAGAATAAACAAAAAATGCTTCGCAGTTTATAATCACTGGAAATCGTCTCGGGGAAAATGTTGTCGAACCCACGATAAATTCGCAGGGATAAATTGACCAATTTCGTTTTCCAATACAGTCATAAACAATGCAACATTTTTGGTTTAGTTTTTCTTCGATTTAAATACACTTAGAAATAAGAACATTTTAAGAACAATTTGAGGCTCAAACGCCGAAAAATTAAGAACAATGAGCCAATTTTACTGGTTCTTATGAAAAAAAGCGTGTACGCATAAAAGTTAAATCTTAAACCTGCAATTAGGGTAGAAATAATCGGAGTTATACCAAAACGAAAAACTATGACAGGACTCGCGTTCTTCGACATCTTTCGCTTTGTTAGTAAACGTTTGACCGTCTATATATTCGAATTTGTCGTCTCATTTTTTTGGTTACTTTTTTTACCCAGGTTTGAATAAGCCTGCATTGCTAAAAAGCATTCAACAAAATATATTTCTAAGCTCAACAAAAACTTGTCTGTGTAAAACAAGGGTGCATTCCGCTTTTGATGTTAAAATCTTATCCACGATAGAATTGAAACTCTCATTTTGTATTCGAAATCTGTTAGGGCAAGGCAAGTAAAAATGAAAATTGTGATGCAGCACTGAATTTTGAAATTTTTTAACACAGAACTTTTCTAATAGCTCGTTTTTAAATTTAAGCACATATCGAAAGCACTGCTGATCAACACATATATATGCAGAATCTTACCTGATAATCGTTGGAAAACAGTTGCAATATTTATTCTATCCCTTTGAAAGTTACTAATGTCGTGTAACGAAATGTAATAACTACAGAAGCAACTGTATTTTCCTCTTAGCTCAGCACGAGCGAGATAGAAAAAAAAAAGCTAAAAATGGAGAATTTTTGAGGCGAGCTCGTTCTCGAAGAACTGTTTGCTCGAACAAGCAAAACTTTTCTCCGCGCATTTTCTTCGTGTTTCGGTCTTTGAAACAGATTCAAGTAGAAACTTAGGTGCGTCTTTTGGTTTGTTTGATAACAAAGCGAATAGTTATCTCGAAAAACCTTGCTACATTTAATTGTTTGTAACCCCGTTGGAATTTGTTTTCACAATAGTAAAGCGTTCCTCAAATCTGTTACATTTTCATGCACTATAATGAAAGTGTTTCTGCTCTGGTTGAATATTTATAACTGTAGAATAACCATTCTACGTATGCGAATTTTCATTCAGAAGAATTTGCGTATTAACTTCGGGGAAAATCAGTGGCGACACATGTGTTAGCACTTTTACGAAAACCAATAAATTCAACTCGTACAAAATTTAGAGACAAAAGTGGTATTGCTAGACACCCGAAGTATTTGACTGAATGGTTATCTCGCTCATATGCATTTGGTGAAGCGAAATGAAACTATACAATTTGTACAACGAGACTCGCATTTACATGTTCAGCTCTTGTTCACCGAGTGCTCAACCCACAAATATTATATATTACTTCCACTCCCTTGAATATTGTTCAATTCATGAAACGCAATGTAGTTGCTTCAAGATGTTGCATAAGAAAAACCTTACCTGTGTTTTCTTCCGGGCTCGGCGAAAGCGAGACAGCAAAAGTGCTGAAAAAAGCGAGAGCAATGAATGGCGACCTCATTCTCAAAATACCGTCTGAGCTATCAACCGTTTTTCTGAACCTTGTTTTATATATCCACCTCATTTAAAAAGCTGATTTAAGTAGAGAATATAGGTGTGACTTTTGACATGTAGACAATGTTGGTAATTGTCTCGAAAAAAATGCTACTTTTTTGTATACAAAATCCGTTGGTATTTTTTCCCATGGAATTCCCGACCTGGAGAACTGGGACGATTCTCTGTACTAAATAAGGATTACACTTCACGTCATTAGGAGATGCTTTTGTTTCGTAAACAAACGAAGCGATTTCTGATAGCTACAACGTTAAGCCGCGCTTAATGTATGAGTATTGGAACAGTTCAAAAGCATTCGAATTTATTTATTACCCTTCCAAATTATCGAGATTCTTGCATTAACATTCGTTGTAATCTCAGCTCACGCAAAACGTTTTCACGAAAAATGTTAAAAATCTTAAAGTAGTTGCTTTGAAAAACTTTCTTTTTAAAAGATGGATAAGCAAACTTAAGTTTTTTCTTTTTCTATTTTTTGACAATATTAAAATGCGAACATATTTAAGTTACCTATAGTGTAGTCTTCATAGCCCTAGCAAATAAACACAAAATATTCTTTTCAAAATAGTGAAACCTCAATACATATCGTCGAACATAAAAATTATTAGCAGTTTTCACACATCTTTATATTTCAGTACGAAGGAGTTCGCACCATCACACGAACGCTAACACGTGTAGCAAGCAGTTTATTGTTTTTAATTCGTGTGGCTTAATTTGTAATTTCCAGTCAGTCAACACTGTCATGATTTGGTCGCGACTTGTTCGCACTATTCATAGTTTTAGAAAACTGAGATAAAAATCTTCTTATTCCAGCTCTTTATATGAAAATGGAAATCTTCAACATATTTTCTGATTCTGTGTATTTCTTCCTTCAAAAGTCGAAAAGCCTTTTTAAGTTTCTCAATTGTTAAAGCTGTATAGTTCGGCAATGCATCTTTATCAATATGTCTTTACTCTAGTGGCGTATAACTGTAAAGCAAAATTTGTCGTACTCTTATTGCTCAATTTGCGCTCTTTTCCATTCAATACTCGTTTTGTGACAAAAATGGTGTTGCTGAGAGAATTCTTACGACAATTATATATTATGTCACAAGTCTTTCTGCTGTCTACATGGAACGCGACGTTGCAGATCGAAAGCGGTGTTATTTGCGAAGCGTTCCACAATTTGAGTTTAATTTGCTGTATAATCTCTTTTCAAACAATGTTGTCTCACAGTGACATACATGAATATGTATGTGTACGCTTGAACCGGGATTTGAATTTGTCAACTACTAGTCAATGAGTATGCGCAAAAAGAGCCCAAAAAATTTCCCGCCATTTTTTTCGGCGTTCTGCATTTTTGCTCGAGTATTACTCCTAGTTCCCGCTATTTTAGACAATAGTTTTCTAAAACAGGAAAGCCTCAAACCGGAAGAGAAAGGAGCAGAAAACAGATTCACTGTAGTAGCCTGGATCGGAGCGACAATGAAATCCAACTGTTGCTCGGAAAAACGCAGCGAACTGAATATTGTTAATAGAGTCAGTATTGTCAATCGCTCAGCTGCTCAAATAGCAATAACAAAACAAAGCAGAACCTGTATAAATTGTCGATTTTGTTTTCCAAAACAACAATGATGACTTCTACAAATGCAACAGCACTCGACGCAAACCAAGTTGCCCATCCGGGACTGTTACCTTCTTCGACCAGCTGTTTTCGGCTACGAGGAAAACGCCGAGTCACAATTTGAGATAAAAGAAGAATGATAGAAACTAGTTGAGTTGGTAAGAAAACTACAAAAAAAAAGCCTCTTTCAAAAAAGCTTTTCCTACAAGAATGTTCAATAGACAATGAGTTGCTTTTCGTTATCATTTCTCTATCCGATGTGCGTACGTCTCAATTTCCCGCCTTTTCGGTCCGTGTGTGTCAGTGGCGCGAATAATTGCGGGTGGGCGTCAGCACGGGGTATGTCTAATCAAAACGTCTCAAAGGTTTTGCGCGGCTTGTAGGCTACTATAAAGATGGTAACATAAATCATTTGTAAGTTTAATTGCTCAGTTTGTAGTACAGTACCAAAACTAACGAATAAAATGATACACGCTTTTTTCAATAAGAACCAATAAATTTGGCCGAGGCTCATTGTTCTTAATTTTTTGGCGATTTTTTGAAGGTACAGTATGCTCTATGCTTGTTTACAACGATTGTAAGGAACAACCATTTGAAGCAAATGATTAAATGATTAAAAAAATTGCGAATAAATTTTTGTAAAGCTAAAAATATTGCTCAATCAAGCCCCGATCCTCGGCTTCATTCTTAAATTGTTCTTAAATTTTGGCCAATCTGAGCCTCGTACGCGTTGTTCTTTTAAAGTTGTTCTAATGTTAAAAAAAACGTGTACACCAAAACGTAAATCGATAAAAGTTACGTTACTTGTTGCAATTGCCAATGAAAGAAAGTAAAAAAGGTTTTTAAAAGCGAAAACGGTATTTGGTGCTGTTTTCTTACCCTTTATGAAGTATTGAGGTTTAACTTTGGTTCGGTATTTAAAATTTCAAGAGGCAATTGTCTCAGAATTAATTATTTTAAGCTCCGTATCTACAAATGCGAGACTCTTTCTTACAAAATGATCCACACTTGGCCTTTCTTAATTGCTACAGTATTAAGTCTTTAAGTGTCCGTCCTCGAATCGATTGATTCTAAGTACTTTGCTGAAGCGTTTATCAGTACTGACATCAATTTTGGTTCAAATGTTTTATTCTAGTCAGTTATTCTCTTAGATTCCCGTTACTTCAATTGAACTGGTACTGTTGTGTCCAGTTTTGAATAATTGACGACTTTCGCGTTTTTCCCTTGTCTTACTTCAAGACACAGCATGAAAGATTAGAGAAACGAACTGGTTTTTGTTAATATAATGATAAAAAGCAGTTTAAAATGTTAGTATTTCGCCGTTAAAGCCACATGCTTATCGACTTCGTAAATTCTGTTCAAATTTAAGGTAAGGTCAATTATAAAACAGCAAAATGCTAGGTCAAGATAGAAGATACTTCTTGTGTTGTGACAAACTCAACTAAGACAGAGTTTCCAAATACCGTTTCTCTTCGTAAACTCGAGCTCTATTAATTGTTATTTGCAGCTAGCTCCTTCAACAGATGAAATGCAAGTTTGGCAGGGTTTAGTTGCCTTTGTCTTCGTCGTTGGCACTTGTTTCGCTGGTAAGTAGTTTGTCGTCAGCCTAGTGAGACTACCTGTATGTGAAGGAATGAGTGGATTCTATCACTTCTCTTTATATATGGGAAGAGCTTTTTATTGGCACCAAGGCGCGTACATGTTTTCAGAAGCCCTTACTCGTCGTTTAACTTCTAACCCAATAAATATAAGAGAGCTTTTAATCTCGGCGTGATTCAATGAGTCGGGTAAACATCGTTGACCGCTCTTTAAGATAACCCATTAGGCGTGTAGGACCCATTGAACTTGTGATGTTAGTTTAACTACGGTTATGTTCCGACGAAAAAATTTTAGGACACTGAGAAAATGTCCGAAAATTTAATCGTCCAATTGATTTCTAAATTTCTGAATTCTAAGTACCAAATAACTCACCTTTTATAACACAAGCTGATTTTTTGACAATGTTTTGGGTTTATTAAAATGTCCGAATTTAGTTTTGAAGTTTGCTTAACTTTGATTACTGTCGACTCAACGTCGCAAGTTTGGATGCCTGATGTGGTCAGCCGCATTAATAGTTTCAATAAACCACTCGGGATCATCATCTCCCATAGAATGCTTCTGGGTTTGTCTCATCTTTTGAATCAAACTGTTTCACTGCATTGTTGCGATTAATTCGTGAAATCGCAAGAGGTATGTGTCGCTTCTTGCATTGACTGAGTTCATCAGGAGAGAAATAGTTTCTAAATATAATTTTGTTTATTGAAAGTAGTCGATTCATGGTCCAAAATTTATGAATAAAAAATGTCCAAAAGTGTTTTAGTATTTTAAAAATTTTTAGTTGGTCTTTGCTAGTTGATTGCCTCTTTTGTTTACACACTTTATGACGCACAGAATGGTTTTTCTAACGAACCCAATTTTGTCAGGAGAGGGGATGGGTGGCGGTACATACCCCCTACCCCACCCCTCCCCTTTTTTCAGAGCTCAATTTCTCAAAACCTGATTTAAGGGTATTGGTTTTTACTTTCTCATGGACTCCTCTCTCCCCAAAGAAGGCGTTGGTGCAAGCGCTTTATCAATATCTATTTTATTGAACATGAAATTTGCTCCTAAACTTCAGCATTTTTGAAAAAAGGTGGTGGGTGGCGGCACATAATACCCCACCCCCTAAATTGGGTTCCCAGGAAGTACCATTGTTTTGACCTTTTTCCTAAAGTTGATTGCAAAATAACTGTTCTTTGCAAAACAAAAAACAAAAAAAAAACCCTTTCAATGAAAAAAAAACAAAAAAAAAACACGGCAATCCTGTACTCAAAGCGGTAAACCTTTCAGTAAGTCTAAAAACACTTACCGTAAATCCTCGATTTATTACACGCCGCGGCACTTATTAATTTCACCGAGATATTTTATCCGAGGGCGGCAATTCGGACGGCGCTTATTCGAGGGCGGCGGTTATTAAGTTTGTGGGCCTAAGTGCGGCGCTTTTTCGAGGAGTGACGCTTATTCGCCAAGTGCAGCGCTTTTTGAGGAATAACGGCAAACTATTCATAGTATTGAATACTCATATTTTATATTACAGGCTGATTTTTTGACAATGTTTTGCAGATGTGACATCTGGAAAAACAAAAGGTAAGCTTAAGAACAAGTAATTGATTGGCACGTCTATCCGTGTGAAATTCACAAACACAGCAACCAGACACCCTTTAAAGCTTGCTCCTTTATGAATTAATCTGAGAGACGGAGAACAAACGACCAAACATGTGATGTTTTTTTCCAGGATGCGACAGAGCATGTGAGCAGGAGTGTCTGGGGGTACATAATGTCTATCGAGCCAATCATGGTGCCCCTCCTCTAGCCTTAGATCAGAAACTTGCCAAGAAGGCCCAGGAAGTGATTGACAGAGGCGAATTCAAGCACTCTGATTGGTCTAGCAAGTCAAATGGAGGTGAAACGTTTGCTTGGGGTTCGCTGTTCCCAACATTTACAGCGGTTAGTAAATCGAAACAGCTGATGATAATAGTGAAAACAATTCTTCGATAAGGTGGCGATCCTGCATCGGTGTTGCCATGGAAACAGTTGGATAGATATTCCAAATTAACATTTTCAACCTCCAATAATGCGTTTTGCGTTCTGATTGGTTCACTCAATATCACGGTTAAGACTTGACCTTATCAACGCTTTAAATAATGCCTATTAATTTTTAGACCTTCAAGACAGAGGGGTTTATTAGACAGAGGGGGGACTTGTTTAAAAATTCTCAATAGCCCAAAGACAGAAACACAAGATAAATTCTGGATGACAAACTGATTAATAGGAATTAGCTGATTCTGTGTTATCCTAGCCTTATAACCAGTATTATTCAAAACCGTAGACAAAATATATTTGCGAGACAATATGCCTTGTGTTTTAGCTTCCTCGCTTATATATTGGGTTTGGGGGAAGCCCCTTCGTCTAGAGCTTCAAGTTTTAAATAAGCGCCCCCCCCCTCTCTCTCTCTCTGATAAAGTCGTGCAGTGTCTGATTTACCATTCGCTACCTCTACTAGGATTACTAACTAAACAAATAAAACTTAAAATAACATTAACACATTAAGTAATGGTCCGTGTAAGAACGAAAGAACCTCCCATTGTTCTGCGGCATTTCGCTTTCCCCACATCAGAATGTTTAAGTTTTCACACTGAGAATACATCGACCAGTATACAACACAATTTTAAAGTAAAAAGCATTGAAATTCTATTTTAAATCAATCTTTCTTTTGTGCTGTAACATTTAAGCCTATCACAGAACTCCAAAATAAAAGGGTAGAAAACCCTTTTATTTTCAATGTTCCCCACAAAGAATTTTCCTTAAATTTAACTACAGAAACGTTTCAATTAGAAAGGAACAAATAAGCAGACTGAAAGGAAGTACATCAGCTTACTTTTCAAGATTTTGTCTAATTTTAAAATTTAGCAAATCAGATCATCAATTCATAAATACCCCAATTAGCACCTTTCTGCATTCCATTGCCGTTCACCTCTCTCGTTCTTACACGGACCATTACTTGATAATAGTTATACTTCACACGAATATAGTATAACTGTGTTAAAGGTTTATAAATAAGAATATAAATATATAAAGTATTCATGAACTATGACAGGCAATCAAGAGTTGGCACGATGAAGGCCTTGGTTTCGACTACAAAACATTTAAAGTGGCTGAACAATCGAAGATCGTTCGCCATTTTGCACAGGTGGTGTGGAGGGGTGCACGGAAGATAGGGTGTGGCAGGGGCAAGCTAGATGGCCAGCCCTGGTACGTTGTATGTTATGATAAAGGCGCTGTAATGGAGACTGATGCAATGAGGAAAAACATCGATCCTCCCGTAAGGGTGAGTTTTGATGCGCTTACCTTGTGATATATCTTACGAGTCACAACATGTAACCGATTCTACTGGAAAAAAATTGTTTATAAAACAGGATTGCAAAAGTTGTAATCTAATGGCGTATCTAGTTGTAATCGATATCTAGACAAACAGGGCCTAGTTGTTCAAAGGCCGATTGGCCCTAACCCAGTGTTAAACTTTTAACCAACGTTTTTGTTTCTAACTTTACAGAGTATTGTTAGAGCTGTAACTTTTGAATAAGCCCGTTCGACAATTCAGAAACATGTGCGCGAGTCGGGATAAAATGTAGAATTCATGAAACTTAAACAAAGGAACGCAAAGAAGCGGGATGGGAATTCATTGTTAATCTTTTCTTAAGTTAGATGAATATTTCATTTTATCCCGACGCGCGCTTGTGTTTCTGAAATTCCGAATTAGCTCATTGACATTGAAGTTCTTTCCTTAGAAAACCTAAACAACATTTTATAAGAACCGAAAACTTTTCCTCAGAGAAAGAACTATTGCTAAAATTTTGACTTAACTCTGGGTTTAAGTTGACCCGCTTATAATAGAGACCTTAAGCACGAGCTGTTCGTGTTTCCACGCAAGCCAACCGGAAATCAAATATCAGTAGTTGATGCGTACTTTCACACGTCAAACGGCCGTCGTTATCGTCTCGGAAGCAGCCAAGACATTTTTCGTCTCCGTGACGATCACCACGGCCGCAAGACGTGTAAAAGTACGCGTCAACTACTGATATTTGATTTCCGGTTGGCCTCCGTGGAAACACGGACAGCTTGTTCTTAAGCTCTTTAATGATTCGCTAGTAGTGCAGTAAGTAAAACATTAAATTTATTTTTGGCAATGCTTTGATTTGGAATTAAAGACCACAGAGAAATTAATGAAGCGAAAGTCAGATTGTATTGCTGCAGAACTTCACTGAATGAGGGCTCAGTTACCAGTGGGTGGTACTTTTTGTAGAAGGAAAGATAATCCGAATACGGACAACATAGTGATACTCACTAAATCAAACTAGAGGCAACATTTCGGTTTATTATCTTTAAACCATCTTCAGGCCGATGACATATACCAAAAAAAGCGCAAAAATAAGAGCAGATTCCAATTAGAAAATGGCGAGCTAATTGGAATCTGCTCTTATTCAAAGAAGCTTTTTACATCAAAAACAAACAAGCCTCACTCAATCAAGGCCTAAAAGCTAGCCGCAGCCTTCTATTATTCAAATGAGCTTCATTTATTTGGGTATTTAAATTCCGCCCTTTTTTTTTGGTATATGTCATCGGCCTGAAGATGGTTTAAAGATAATAAACCGAAATATTGCCTCTAGTTTAGTTTAGTGAATATCACTATGTTGTCCGTATTCGGATTATCTTTCCTTCTATATTTCTGGAAACTGTCAGCTTACTCTGGATTTTGGTACTTATTGTGTTATCATTGTTGATTTAAGGCAGTAAGAACTCTTTCACTAATTATTTTACTTTTATTCTACTTTTCTAACAGAGGGATGGAAACTGGTTTCGGAAAAGCTCGCCATTTTCTAAAGAACTGCGGAAGGCGACAAAAATTTAGCTTCAATTCAGTGAAGATATGGATGAGATATAGTTCACCAACCAAGTCACTCAAGTAGAAAAATCACTTGAGAAGAAGAATGGGTGCAGTAAAAAAGATGGATGGCGACCTGTGTAGCTACCCACAATTCCTAGCGCATAAAAATCTGAAAATGCCAATAAAGACGATTAGAGAGAATCTGTAGGATCCGAACTTGACATTCACAGTTTAGTTTATACAAAGAAAAGTCTTGCTGACTGTGGCCTTCTCAGGGCTTCTTTAAGCGGCGTTAGGACCGCAAGGCATTGTGGTAGATTGTACAGTCGCCATTTTTTTCGAAACGGTCAATTAAAGTAACTCAGAGAGACTCCTACTGCATAACCGAGCTACAGTGGAAACTGATAATCTTGAACCTAGTCAACTTTACAGTTAAAAACTGCTTTCTTCAGTGTTGAGGTTTTCGTAGGGAAATTCTGATAAATTAAAGTGAAATCAAACTATGTGTGCAGTCAGTAGTTTTTTTAACCGTAACTAAAATATCCGTACCTAGGTGAATTACCCCAGTATATAATAAAGCCGGGCGCGCTAATTTCGGTATCGACGCCGGAGCGTGTTCGACTCGCCGTCAGTAATCAAAGGATCGCGAGTTCGAGCTCCGGTTGCCACTACGTTGTCTCCTTAAAATCGGAGATATTAGCGCCGCCCTAATGGGCCACTTCGCTTGAGAAAAAATTTGGCTTTTCGCTTAGTTAACTTTCAAATAAGAAATTCAAACCTTAAAAATGATCAATGTACAGCATTATAAAGTTTGAGCCGCCGATACGGACATATTGTATATGAAAAAGTTTAGCAAGTATTTGCTTCATAGCGCATATAGAGTTAGGTAACAGTGCCCGACTGTACGAAGCTTGGACAAGCTATCAGCTGGATAAAAGCTAAGTTTGTCACTAATAAATCAAATATTTTTTTACTCTTTCTTAATTTTTCTTGCCTAGTTAAATGAGTGGAATGGTGTCAAATAACTTTCATTATAGTTTTACTACGTAAAATAGAAAGCACTTTACCCGGGGGATAATTTACCCAGGCTTGCAACTGGGCCTAGATCATTAAATCTTTGCAGCCAATTTTCCTTTCACAATGTAAGTTTTTGTACCTTGCGAGATGTTTTGACTACGTATGTTACCCTAAATGAATACTTTTAATTCTTTAGTCTACTGGCTGAGTAAGAGGAAATAGTTTTTATTGCTTTTTCAGTCTCAAGTGAAAAACAATTTTACATTACTTTTTAACCTTTTGGTTTAGCTGTTGCACCAAAAGCTCTCGGTATGTCCTTTTGTTCAGCGACCGTAGCAAGAATGGTAGCCATATATTAACCGTTTTTATGCTCCATAATAGAGATCTAAAACCATATTATAGGGTTATTTCCTTTTTATTCTTGGTTAATTTCCTCGCATAAGCAGTCAAAAATATTATGTTTTAGTTTTTTTCTAACCACATACATTAAGTACTGTAAAGTTTGGTGCTGTTTGATAATAACTCGCCGGTTACATTTTAAATTAGATTTCCTTAACTCTGAAGATGACATTCTTAATCGAAAACGTTTTGTCTTGAATTTTATAATTCAACGAAACAATAATTTTTAATACTTCGATGTTTTTGTGTAATGAGAAGATTTTGTGTGATGACCCTCCGCGTGTACTGTGGCCTTATTCCGCATACACACGTCAGCCGCATGCAGTTACGTCAGAAAATACACGTCAGAGTATACACGTCAACACAGGAAACTCTTCATATTGTCCAATCCAAAACTACCACTCCCTTTACAAGGTACCAGTTAAATTTCTCAAAACAAATTTTCAACCTCGAAAATTGCTTTTCTCGCATTCTTATTGGTTTACTTAATCTCGGTTATCAGCTCATATACCGAATTGACCATATATGGAAACTGACTGTGCAGTTTCCCAATGCTAAAACATGGTTGTGAATAGATTTTAGTTTTTATTCTTAAGAAACGGTGGATTTGCAAAACTCTAGAAATTTATCAAATGATTTATCCATTCGCACTTGTTTGGGATATGAGATGATTTAAAGCCAACTCGGCACTACGCGCCTTTTTGGCGATTCATCATTTCATATCCAACGCCCAATCTTGGAACAACTGTTAAACATACCGTTTAAATTTTGATAGGTCTAGACCTTACTCAGTACATACTGTTTACCAGAAACCGTCTCTTTTGCACAAAATATGTTTTGGTTACACGAGACCGAGCCCGCGGTTGTTTCTCAGCCGATTAAGTTTTGAACATGTGCAGGTTCATCCGTGCAATTTAACCGGTTGAAAAGACTACACCATACCGATTATCTTTCTGACGGCATCCAACAAAAAATATTGACCTCGATTTTGCAAGAGGAAAATTTGTAGGGATATCTTGTTAAATATTTGTACGGTTCAGCAGGTTTCGTGTCAACGAAACACCTAATCGTACAAGTCTTCGACCGGTCAAAGTTTTAAGCGGTACCGTGTAAACGAAGCCTAGTTAGTCAATTTTTTAATCAACGGTTACGGTTTTCAGCTGCTTCTAGCTTCCTTTTTGGTTTGAAAATGGTTTTCCCGAAGCTCCCTGCCGTGTTGAAAGTGGCTGCGTCCAAAAGCAAACGTCTCTCCCGTGTTGGCCATTTTTCGCATTTCTTCCATTTGTTGAGAAGCTGCAACGTCCGGGTCTTTGGAGAAGTTTTCGGTGTAGTAATCTGACCCGTCGTCCACCCCTTGGGGCTTTACCACAGCCGTTAGGTACGTCGTAGCTCCATATGCTGCCTTGAAAGAAAAAGAGAATACATTAAAGTAGTTTAAAGGAATCTTTGGTTGTACAACTTTCCTTGTCTCAAATAAAAACCTTTATTAAATCTTTGTCCATATCAGCAACTCAAAATTGATAATTCCTTGCGTATTATTAACACAAAGCAACTTAATTTGATCGTTTCCACAGGTTGTGTCTCCCGGGAGCCACCATTTTGAAATGTGACGTGTCATGGTTGCAGTTCATGAGGGACTTCCGTTAAAAGTTATTATCTAGTTTTCCTTAAAACAGCACATCTAAAATATACCATACTTATCAACACACTTAATAGTTATGAGTAGGGAATACCATTTCTATTATTTGATGTTTTTAAACATGTGCCACTCAAGGAAAACACTATTTGCTTTAATATTTCAAATCTCTGGCTGAGCCCAGCTGTCCTTAAAATCCAACGACCAAACTTCCAGCTGACCCCGCAGCTCAGTAATTGGTTAGAGCGACGTAGATCTGTTTCATAGGTAGCGGGTTCAACTTCACCAACGTCAGAGGTTTTTTCTTTCCTTTGTGAGGGTTTGTATGGGGTTCTTTATTCATGCTGTAGATCGGCTAAGTTTTGGTTAATTTCCATTTTTCAACGGTGCATGGTTTTCGTGTGTCTGTCGTGGTATGGATGATGTATCATGGGAAGTTAGCGAAGCATTCAAGTTCTAAGAAGCTAAAAAGGCAGCGCTTTCCTCGCGCTTTCCAAACTTCTCATGTCGATCCATAACACAAGATAACCACGAGCTATTTATTCCTTCATTTATATGATAAAGAGGGCAAAATTACTGCGGTTTGATTGGATCTCAACTTCCGAAGTTTTCCGAAGATTTTCCGAATTTTTTTATAAAAAGGCTTTAAGTTTTCAAGGCATTTTCGAACCAGTTTGCAAAGTTTTTCCTAAAATACTGAAAATCATAAAAATGCCTCAGAAACGTTTTTAAATCGTTTCCGAAAGTTTCCACATGTTTCCAGAGAAAACAAAGGTTTCCAAACTTAACAAATTTGGGATAAATAAATTAATTTCGCTTTGGAACGCTTCTCGTGTCGGTACGGCAAAAAAAATGAAGAACTTCAACCCCGATGTCATAAACATGTAATCACATGTTCCTCGTACAATCTAGGATTAACTTCACTTTTGATTTAAATTGTTTTTTTCCCGAACTGCCAAATTTGGAAAAAGTGAAAACACGTGATATCAATTCTAAACTTTATTTGGCCCCGTGCGCGACCTATACTGATTAATAATTACAAGGACGAATTGGGTAAATCGTACAGTTACAATCGTCTTAATAGAGTAAGTGCTATGTTTTACCTTTTGACTCTCGTCGGGTATTTGTTCGGTCGGTGCGCCCAGTACGCCAAGTTCTTGATACTTGTCTATTCTTTGGCTTGCTTTTCCTGTGCTCGACTGGAATTTACCATCAACACCGGAATCTGAGTTTTTATCGAGGCCTTGAAAATCATGTGGTACATTTCCGTCATGGAAACCGTTGTTTAAATTGAGATCGGCATCTTGATCACGTTTAAAAACGTGTACTTTGGGAAAAGGAACCGGTTTGTGTCGTTTGTTTTTTAAACTAAACGGGCTGAAGAACGGCTGTTTCAAGACGCTGTGGTGGCGACCTTTCGGTAAGCCTCGCAACACCAAAGTTTCATAGATCGCCGGTGGCTTGTGTGGCCTCTTTTTGTTTAGAAACAGTAAAGGTTTTTTTGCTCCCTTAAAAACTTTCATTCCCTTTAATGGATGACGGTGTTTTGGGGCACTTTGTATGAAAGGGCTCACCGTTGTACCAATAGCAACGGTCGGTGCATTTGTTGGATTTGATAATGAAGTCACAGTTGTTGTAGGCGTAGTACCATTGGGAGTAGATGAAGGGCTTTGGCCACCCGTAGGCATGGTACCATTTGGGGTAGATGAAGGGCTTTGACTAACCGTAGGCGTAGTAGCATTAGGAGGAGGTGAGGGGCTTTGACCACCTGTAGACAGAGTTCCACTCGGGACTGGCGAGGGGCTTTGGCCACCGGTAGGCAGAGCTACGCTCGGGGTAGGTGAGGGGTTTGGGCCACCGCCTGGTGGCGCTATGGAGTCTCCTTATAAGGAAAATATGAGTAATATCAAGCAAATTTTGCCTAGCTCAGCTTCTACGAATTAAGAGAATGCGTTTGTTTATTTTTCTATTTCAATTTCTTTTGAAATCATGGTAATTGTTTGTTGGTAGCATTTTTTCTGGTTTACAAAAGTTGAAAACTTTGGAGAGTATTTCATCACGCTGGGAACAAATTTGCAGTAAACAGGAGTGAAGATTGTTTTTTGGTTGGGAATACCCTTAAGTTTATCCTTTTTGTGATAAATACGGCTCGTTAAAACAAAATGTCAAATTGCATGAGCCTTGTAGTTTATTCGATCTTGGAGTGTCCTAATTTTGGAACAAAATGAGTAAATCTGATGCAAACATGGTGTGATCCTATAGTTAACCTATAGCAAAAATGGTGAATACCGTATTAACTGGCCCGAGTAAATGAGGCCGAGCAACTTTGCTCTAGGTTTACTTTAGGTTTACACCATATTTTCATCGGATTTGCTCATGCAGATGCAATGCAAATCCATTTGTTTTTTGCCCAGTGATTTAATCTTTCCAAAAACCTTGTAACCAGCAAAATCATTGTTCATTTATATTTTCAACATATTCATGTAAATGAGTTTGATCGTTGATAAGTACGTGTTTCGTTATTTCTGTAGTACAAATATCAATTTGTGTAGAAATATAATTTATGATTTTAATCGTTTAGGAGTTTTACCATATCAACTAGAACTTAATACCACCGAGAGTCCGCTAAAGTCCATTTATAACATTGCAAGTCAAATTTTTGGGGTAGATAATCAAATCCTGCGTGCTGATTGGTCGAAAATCGGTCCCATAACTTCCCATACAGAATCGAGAAGTTATTGGCCAGGACCGAATTTCGTTAACACGAGCGCGCAGAGATAATCGTTTGTTCCTTTTTACTGATCTAAAACTTGAAGCTATGTAATAATATCTTAACAATCTCGTTTGTTTGGTCTGTCCGGGT
This sequence comes from Hydrozoanthus tunicans, assembly GCA_026413305.1. NCBI lineage: Eukaryota > Metazoa > Cnidaria > Anthozoa > Zoantharia > Hydrozoanthidae > Hydrozoanthus > Hydrozoanthus tunicans. The sequence goes on from JAOBAT010091414.1 coordinate 28,556, forward strand.
ATGTATTTGCCTTTCATCATTCGCACATTGTGAAACACCTTGGCAAATATTTTCCCGGACAGACAAAGCTTACGAGGTTATTAAGTTTTGTTTATCAATTTGTATTATCTAAACAAAGTCAAATGTTATTATGACATTGTTACCACACAGTAGGCACGTCCTTGGGCAATAATTGTCCATCTGATTTGGGTAGGTGGTGCAGAACCCATTTATTTTCCAGTCAGCACAGTAAGGGGTCTCACGGTATGTATCGTGACAGTCTGTAAAGCGTAACGTAATATTACATGCAAGCGTCACGTCCTGTAAAGTTCAATCTAAAGTTTTCTTGGAAAGAACAATAACATTTTTATATACTTTCAAGTTATAACTTTATGAATTTCAGTGTAATGTCCAAACAATTTACATAGTGTTGTTATTCAAATTTCAGATAATACCATTTTTTGTGGGGCAACTTTGAAAGCTCTACCATAATTGTTTGCAAACAATAAAACGTAGAAACTGTCGCTGATTCTTGGCGGCTTGTTTTTTTGTCTTCACCGACACATTATCCGAAGCGTGGGTCGTAGGGGAAATTGGAATCAATAAGGGCAATCCTACAATCTAATTGGTTATTGAGAGAGCAAGCTCATCTTGTATTTTGTTACTTTTCTATCATATTCGCTTTCTTTTTCAAATTTCTTACTAAAAAATAAAAACAACTTATTAACCTCATTTGCTCGGCCTTAACTGGGAATCGTGACAATTCAAGGGCAAGAAATTTGTATCCCAAACAACAACACCAAGGGAAATTAGGCAGCCCATTTTGTAAACAATGTTTGGGTTAAATCTATAAAGAAAACAGTTTTGTAACTGAAGTGCCAACACAAAATTGTTAAAAGGATTTTCTGTTGTACAACGTCATTGGTTTCCATTAACACTTTTGTTATGTTTGTGTCCATACGAACAGCTTACACTTAAAGTCCCTATCAATATTATTGTTTTATGTTCCAGATAAAAAATAGAACCTTTAATAGTAGTAATTTTCGAAAATTAAACCTCTTGCTGTTCCTGTTACATTTTTTAGACTTCAAGCGTGCAATGATGACATAGCAGGACGCTTATGACGTAGCACGAGTCATAAAGCAGAGAAAATCTTTTTATCTCAAAAATTTCAGTTCTCGCTATAATAGTCATCTTGTTATAACTTTAATCAATGAATTATTCCCTTACAATTGTTTGAACTAAAAATTTCGTGACAGTTTCTTAGCAGAAATGACATTGTTTAAACAAAAACCACATAACTCACTGCTGCTACGTCACAGGTTATCAGTCCCCGGCCTGCTCGGTCAAATTTTACATTCAAATCTTTTTTTGATTAAAAAGCATACTTAGACCTGGAAACTTTCTTTGGTTGTACGAATTTTGAGTTCACAGGTGACAACAGTTTTAATCCAGAAAGAAAAAATTAAGCTTGAAAGGGGCTTTAATAATCATGTTCATATATTTTTAAAGTCAAGCAATCTAGTTTGATGCGTTTCACGGTTTGAATTTCCCACGCGCCTCCATATTGAAATATAACATGTTTCGTTTGCAGTGCCAGACCCCCTCTCGGTTCATTGCAATTGTATTCACCGAGAGTGGAGACTGGCACTGCAACCAAATACGTCACTTTTCAAAATGGTGGCGCGCGGGAATTTCAAACCGTGACAACGATGAAGAAAAAAATAACTTGGTGTCAGAAATATGCACAGAAAGTAGACTTAAGGCATTTCATAGGGGCTCCGTTTTCGCTCGAATTAATCTTTCTAGTCTAACATTTTAACTTAACTTGAATTGCTATCATTTTATTATGTGTGTAGAGAGAAAAAAATTAAACCAGCATACGTGAAACTGGAGCAAAACTTTAGTCAGTTAATAACTTGTTAGTCAGTTTTTCCTTTAAGTTACAAATTTCAATTGCCAAATTTTTTGCTGGTTAGTTTTTGTAGTTGGACCTCAGAGTTCCGGCGTTGAGATTTAGGGGGGTTTTAAATGTCAGTGCACGCACAACAAAATTCAATCGGCTAGTTTTTGCGAAACGGTAGGGGACCCTTTTTACGTTTACGCGTTCAGGCTGGCGCACACTTGAGGTAAAGAGCTGAGCTGTTTGCTCGCAAGGCAGTTTGCTCAGCATGTTCCTCACGTGTGCGGCAAAATTTTAGTGAGATTCGAGCTCGCGAGGCAAAAATCTCACTTAAATTTTGCCGCACACGTGCGAAACACGCTGAACAAACAGCCTTGCCTGCAAACAGCTCAGCTCTTTACCTCAAGTATGCACCGGTCTATAGAGCTGTTTCTGTGCATGCGCAGATGTCTAGTGAGGCTACTTACTACAAAATCTGCAAGTTTTAGCGCATCCATATTTCAAGTACTCCCTCAACTCGAAATTTTGGCACAGTTTCTCTTCCTTCCAAATGGCACACTTAAGGAAAATATCAGTACAGTCTGTTTGGAAACAAAAATAAGTAAAAGCAAAGTTAACTGAGTTGTAATTAAGCCCTTATGACTCAGTGTAAACTCAAACATCTTTTTTAACGCTGATTTAACAAAACTATTTTGCAAACCTATCTAAGCTAGAGCCAAATCTTTTCTCGGGCCTAAGTGGCTCACAGGGCTAGCGCTTATCTTCAGTTTCCTTAGTGTTAAGTGGATGAGCGTCTTTGACTCCCCCTGGACAGAACACTGACCAATCGCAGGTTAGCCCCCTGCAGAACTGTATGGTACTCATTTATACAGCTGAATCGACTGGAACAAGTCGGGTAAGGTGTCTTGTTCAAGGACACAACACAGTGGTCTGACCCGGGCTCGAACTGGCGACCCTAGGACTACGAGTCGAATGTGCTATTCGCTCGGCCACTGCGCCGCTATCGTCCAAACAAAACAACTAGCTCGGTAAATTTCCCGCCATTTATAAAATTATTTGCTTTGAACGTGTTCTAAAGGCGCATTCACACAAGAGACGCAAATGCAAAACTCAAGGGCATTCATCACACTTGGAGATTTGAGAAGGAAGATCTAACCCAAGCGCAAAGTGTGGAAAAAGACACTTTCCTTTCCTTACGTCCGCATCTGCGTCTATAGAGTGAACACGCCTTAAAATTTGGGTATTTGTTGCCAGTATTTATCATTGCATCAGTTGTTTGATAAATTGCAAACGCCATCGGGTTTTGGTAAAAGATTTGAAATCTTGAGGTATTCCTTAAATGTCAAAGATTTCGACGTTGACCAGTTTCTGAGATATTCTGCCAGTATCAAAAGAAGCAACAAAGCGAGTAAGATTTCTATCAGGTAGGTCAGCGCTACTAGTGCTCATTCTCCGTGTTGTGGTCCACGGTTCGCGCTTTGTCTCCTTCAAAAGTTATGTTCTCACTTGGAAACTTACAGTAACATAACAAAATAAAGGTCTATAAAAATTGATCACATTTTTTACTTACCGTTAATTCTAATCTAGATATTTCATCTCTCAGATGAGCAAAGAAACGCATTTAGATTTCCAACATTTTGGAAAAACCCGAGCTGCGGGAAGTTGGTCAGCAGTATCATGTGACGTATGAACGTCAAAGGTTTCTTTCTCGCGATTTTCAAAAAAAAGGGGATACACTCTTTCTCTCTCCTCCGGTGTTTCGTTTTGTTTTTATCAAGGCTAGCTTTTTTAGTGTGTTGACAAAAACGCTGTAAAAACGCGTTAATATCGAATTACAGAACTTGTCTTTGACGATATGACATCATATGATAATACGCCGACCAACTTCTGAGCAGTCAATCACTTTCCAGGATAGCGGAAGTCTAAACGTGTTTTTTGCTCGTCTTTGAGTTAGAATATCTAGATTTAAATTAAAGGTAACTAAAAACCATTATCAAAATTTGAAACAGGATATTTTGGCCAAACGTCCCAAATGCCTTCATGTTAACCCAGGAGTTCCCCTTTTAAACTGAATTTAATGTTTTTTAATTACAAAATTGATAATGTTCAACTTACTTGACTCTTCTATTGGGTTTGTTGCGTTAGTTGTTGCATTCGACGTGCTGTTGTCAGCCATTTTATGTACATTGTTCAGAGCAAATGTAAACTTGTTTACCGGTTTGTATACTTTGTGTACTTTCAACATCTTTTGTCTGAAGTTGATGTTTTGACCAGGTTTTTGTCTCTGCTGTGACTGCAATAACTTTGCCTTCTTTGGTAAAGATAGCCCTCTTTGAGGTTGAAGATACTGTTCAGATAGCAACTGTGGTTTTATTCCTGCTTGTATAAATTGGCCTTGAGCTTGTGGAAGAATCTGTTGGGGTTGCTGTGGTGTCTTTACATTTGGTTTTGCAGCCCGTAGGCCTTCCGTGTAACCCCCGGGAGACCCCACATAAACCGGTGCCAGGGGCTTTGCAGCCTGTAGACGTACCGGATAGCCCCCAGGAGACCCCACGTATATCGGTGCCCATGGTTTTGCAGCCTGTAAACGTGCCATATAACCCCCGGGAGACCCCGGATAAACCGGTACCCGGGGTTTTGCAGCCTGTAAACGTGCCATATAACCCCCGGGAGACCCCAGATAAATCGGTGCCTGCGGTTTCGACACTAAAGGCTGTTTTGCGCCAGCTTGAAAAGTAAGTCCCTTAGGCAAGAAAGGTTTCTGTGCAACTGGGTGCTGTAGATATCCTTGAGGCAAAAGAGGAGGACTTCCTCCCGCAGGTTTCCGCAGCATTTGGTTGTAGTTATTGTTCGACCAAGCAACGTTTTGTAACGGACGTTGAGGTAGGGACAGCGTTTGATCTAGTTGAAGTGGTTAATCAGAATTTGTTATTCCTTTTGTGCATTTGTTCCTTTTTAGACGAGAAGACTCCAGTGCGTCGTCTCTATCTGTGAAAAAGGCCCTATATCTCATCTGGACATCTTGACCATTATCAAATGAGCCATACACCACAACCATCATCATCACCAGCATAATCATTTTGATCATTGGTAGGATCATCACAAACGCCATACCCACTACCATCATCATTTTTTGTCATAATTGTTAGTACATATCATTACCATTACCTTCACCAATATCATTATCAATACCAATACCAACACTTACGTTCTCCATTACCATTATCATTGCCATTACCATCAACAATACCATTACCATCTCCATTACCATCAACAATACCATTACCATTAACAATACCATTACCATCTCCATTACCATTAAAAATACCATTTTCATTACAATTACCATCTCCATTACCATTGAAAATACCATTATCAATACCATTTCCATTTCCTATAACATTACCACTACTATTACCATTTCCACCGCCATTATCATTATCATCACCATTATCATTACTGTTACCGTTACCATTTGGTTGATGTTTTTTTACAAAAAGTACTAGTAATATAATTGTAGAATTACTTAAAAATCAGCATCAACTACTAAAGGTGACAACTAGTTCCACAAAGTGCCTAAACTCGTCTAACAATTTGAACCAATTCGTCCGAGGCCCGTTTAAAACGCTGTACTACAGTCTCCGACACGAGTTATGCACGGGCTCTGAAACAAACCTCAATTAGCTCGAGCTGAACTCGTATAGCTTGTCGTGCTACCCGACTTTGGTTTCGCAAGGCGTGCTAAAAGCGTGCTAAGTAGCTTGAATTACCGGGAGTTAGGCACGGCGCGCGTCTGCCGGTAACAAATTTTAACTTGCTCAAGCTATTATGTCGTGTACACATGGATCAGTTTCACTTGGGCGTGGTTTGAAGCGTCATGCTAAGGTCATGCTAAGCCAGCTGTACTCTGGTGCAAGTTAAGCACGGCGTTTGAAACAAACCTCAATTAGCGCGGGCCATTTTGTCGTACTACCCGACTATGGCGCGGGGTGGTTTCAAACGCCGTGCTACAGTCAAGCCAAGCTACGTCGACTCTGTCACGAGTTAAGCACGGCGTCTGAAACAAACCTCAATTAGCTCGAGCTAAATTCGTGTAGCACGGGTCAGCTTGTCGTACTACCCGACTATGGCGCGGGGTGGTTTCAAACGCCGTGCTACAGTCAAGCCAAGCTACGTCGACTCTGTCACGAGTTAAGCACGGCGTCTGAAACAAACCTCAATTAGCTCGAGCTTAAGTCGTGTAGCACGGGTCCAAATTCAGGTGAGCTTAGCACAACTGTAGCACGACGTTTGAAACGGGGCTTAGAAGCGTAGACCTTGCGGAAATCATTGCCATAATTTCACTGCCTGCGTCCCTATCATCAGCTGGGCAAACAATTTTTCTTGGTTTTCTTTTTTTGTGAATTCTACGAACATACGAGAAACCTATCCTAGAGAAAAACATATATAGAATATACAGAAAGAAAAACATGTTGCCGCAGATGGGATTCGAACCCACGTCCCCCGGATACTAGTCGGGTGTGATGACTACTACACTGCCGCGACAACCATGCAACATAGCTATCTTATGGCGTGAATCCCAATTGCGGCAACATGTTTTTCTTTCTGCTTATTCTACTTATGTGTTTTAAGCTGAAACTCAGTGTACAACGGCTGAATTGGCGTTTTGTAGTTAAAGGTCACAAAGTCACACCTGCCTTAAATTAATTAACTGTGACAAAATCCTGTTCAGAAATGGAAAGAGCAGGTCCCCATTAGTTAGAAAGCAGGGTTTCAAGTTTCATCGTTAAGTACTTAAAGAATGACAACGAATATAAAATCAATATTTTTAAAGGAAATGTATGTGAAAATGGTTCTGGAAAGCAAGGCTTGCTTTCAAGTCATATAAATCCTTAAAATATCCCATATTTTTTAGTCATTATCTAAAACTTTGCCATTTTATAAATGTCAACCTGCTGTTTTCATTTCTGGATACCATTTTGTGATTAATTGTAGGTAGGCATAGTCACGTGACCTCTAACTGCCAAAGGCCTATTGACCGATTTTTGGTGCGTGTTGCAAAATGAGGCATGACAAAAAATAGATTGACATACTGTAAACTAAGGGGGTCTGGTACTTAGCTTAGAGGGAGATATAGAGGGTGCACACCTAACCAGTCAGCCACATCCTCCAGCTATAGTGTAGATTGGAGGGACAACTACCTACCTTCACATAAGCCGCAGGTCTTGGCGCACCCGTTGGAGATGAACTGTCTAAAATCGGATCTCGTGCACATACCAGACCTGAGCCACATCCCACAATCCTGGTAGTCATCTTTACAATCTGAAACCAAAAGTCGCGTACAAGTGTAAGATGAAATTTCAAAGCTTTTCAAAAAGAAATACTCTACCAGGTGTTTTTTACGATGGCTAAAGCTAACTAGAATAACATTCGTTTTATAGTTAACTTTTTCACATTTACCATACATACTTTTTTCACAGTTATCTTCTTTGGACATTAATCCTATTGTTTTAGGTTTACCAACAGGCTCTTCGATATGGCTGAACGAGTGGCAGAGTTGCAATGGAAATTGGGATAGGAAAGTCTGCACAAAAAAAAGAGCCCCAATCGTCGTTCACATCACCTGTCAAAATTGGATTAAAATGCACCATTTCCATATCGAGCAGGGAACTAGGTGCAAGTTCGGCCTCGCCAAGCCTTCGTGGAGTGTTGGAAAAAAGACAAAATTTCAATGTGGCGTCTTTCGAGGGCCACGATCCTCTTTACAAAAAAATATTGTTTTAAATGAAGAGGACACTCAAGGTGCTAAAATCCATCGTGAATCAGTAAATAAATGTACCGTAGTTCAACTTGGAAGAAGGCTTTTATGCAGAGGAGCTAAAAAAACTAGAAAAAGGCAACTTTGATTTCCAGGTAAGAATATTGCGTCAGTTTTTGAGTTTTGACTACGATGCGTCTCAAGGAAAACTTCTCGCGAGTGTCATGCTTTATGCTAAAAACCCACTCTCCCCATTCCCCCATCCACCGGCTCCTCGACTTGTTTGGTGAGCCCGCCCGCAGGCTCACAATTGCAATTATCAGTAGAAACCAACTAGCATGTACTGTCACGAATGCTGCAATCTAATTAGCTAGCTGATTTAACAGTTAGACTTCGAGTTTGAGCTTTAATCAAACTCCATTAGTGGTCTATCGAAACATTTGAAATTGGTTTGCAAACCAGTCGAGTTAAATTATTACAAATATATATATATTTTTTAAAATTATGTTATCGTGTTTGTCCCAAACATTGTCAGACAACTTGTCCGTCCTATAACGTGAATATTTAAACCGCTATAGTTACGCGTAACTTGACCATACCGCGAAACCCCTGCTGTTGGCCTTGTGTACCTGTAAATTACATTAAACAGACAATTAGTCTTTGCAGTTACTGAAACAAAGCTAGTAGGTAAAATATTAAAACGGCCTCTCTTCTTGCAAACCCAACGCCTTCAAAAATGGAGCAGGAGAGGCCATCTTGAAAAACTCTTTCTTGAACTAACAACACAGTGGGTACTAGTTTTGGAGATGTTACATCCTCTCTGGAACTTTTTAGCGTTTGTGGTCTATTCGCGCGCTAAGTTAGGTTTCTTTGTTTATTTAGCTTCAATGAAATATCTCTGTCTATATCAACCTCGTAGAATTCGAAAAAGCTTTCGACAGCTTCGATAGAAATGCACTTTGGAACCTAAGATGCACTACGGCATCCCAGGAAAATTCATCAGGGTTATCAACTCTTACGACGCAATGAACAGCAAAGTAGTTCATGCCGGGAGACTATACGATAGATTTACGGTAAAGACAGGCATAAAACAAGGTTGCCTGTAATCTCCATTTTGTTCCTGCTGGCGATCGATTGGATCATGAAGGAGACGAAACTGGCATCCAGTTGAACCTACAGAAACAACTTGAAGATCTTAACTCCGCAGATGATATCGCGCTCTTTCTAGCCACAAACAAGAAATGCAAGACAAAACCACAAGGATGTTGATAACTTACAAAAAAAAAGACAAAATAGCAAACGAAGGTCTTTGGAAGAAAACTAGTCAAGAAAGAAGTCAATTGGGCGAAGAAAATGTGGATGGATTGGTCACACATTAAGGAAACATCCGGACAGTGTTACAAGACAAGCGTTGAAGTGGAACCCCCAAGGCAAGCGAAAAAGAGGACGCCCAAAGAACACCGGCCTGGAGGCGTGCTGTTGAGGCAGAAATGAAGGACTGGGGCCAGACTTGGGAAACCTTAGAAAGCATAGCCCAAGGCAGGAGAAGATGGAGGAAAGAGATCGTTAATGGCCTGTGCTTCAGGAGGGGCTACGGGCTTAATGAAGTAACCATTCTTAGATAGTCGGGAAACCCAACAAATTTCACAACCAAATTATTGGACTCCGAGGGCCTACGGTTTGAAACGTCCTTATCGAGAAGGCACGAAGGTCCAACCGTTTGCAGATGTTAAAGCAAAAGCAGCACCTGCTCCTTCAGTTATTCACTCTAAGACCCTGAGTGAAGGTTTGGCACCGCGGAAATCGAACCCGGGCCTCCCGCACGACACACTGGCGCCTTACCAGCTGGGTTAACAAGGCGGTTTCACTACAAAACCAAATACCCCAACTATTAAAGTCGACCTGGTGAGAAATTTTCCTAAACCTTATGATGTTTTGGCAAAGTACAATTTAAACTTACCTCTAAAGGCAAATTTCTTTTAACTTGATTTTAGATAAGGTATTTATAACTGGAATACCAAAGTTACCAAAAAGTCCCAGTTATACTACCGAGTTATAAAGAAAAAATGGAATTTACGAGTAGCTCTCGCAATTTTGTCACTAATAGAATTAAAGAGACAAATCTGTAAACCGCCCATGGACGGGGACGTTAAGCCATTGGTCAAATTGAAAGTAGAATAATATTACTTCGAGAACGAGTCAACTCAGACAATATCGCCTAAGGTAGAAATCTTTCGTAAGAGTGAATCGGCACCTGGTGATTTTTACAGGTTAGAGAAACTTGAGTGATAAAATATTTAGCTTAGTCAAGTTGCTGAAGTTGATAATTTATACTTACCGCGGAGAAACCATAGCAAAACAACCGTAGCTAGACTCAACTCCGAGAGGAACATTCCTAGAAGTATTTGTCAGAAGAAAGGTACATACACGTATTAGCTTTTTAAGTAACGGCAATGGTTGAACAATTAAGTCAACTTACGTTTTTTTCAAGTTAGAGAAGAAAACATAAGAGGCCGAGCCGATACACTCTTGAAAACAAAGGATAACTAACAATTACCTTGTTTGTTTAACCTTGCTTTTCGAAACCTTTGGCGAATACCACATGAAACGTTTCAAGTATTGCTGTTAAAGTTTCCAAAAACCGAAGCCCATTGATTTAAGATACGTGGATAAGTTTGAGAAATAAATACATTTACCAAAACTACCAGAGATTCGATTGTTGCCGCTTAGCTTTCATTGGTTCTATGTATCAATACAATTGTTTAAATGTCTCATATTTCGTCTACTTGACCATTACACCTTCCCTATTCACAAGAGTGAATTTCATGTCATACCGCGTATACGTCAAGAATCGTTGTGGCCAACTCTATAAGGTCTTGTTTAAAATGTTGAAGCGTCAAGATTTATATGCTATGATAAGGTCTCACAGAATCCTTGAGGCCAGCCTCAAAAATAACTGATGCAACCCTCGCGATGAAGTAAATTGCTTTGGCTTCTGATTTCAAGGAAACTTTAAAAACATTAAAAACTTATGCTTCTTATTTCACGTTCTTCTATGCTACATTGTAATTGACCTGATGCGTTAAAACGGAGGGATTCCCTTCTTCACAATCCAGGCTCTGCTTTTTCTTTAACCGCTACTGTGAGTTGTGCTTAAAATGGACAAGCGGGCTTACTTCAGTCGCAAACACGAGGCGGTAGTCGAGAGTGCATCACGCGCCTGGACCACGCCCTTTTAGAAAACAAAGAATGTAATCAAATTGTTGACTCCTCTATGGATGTGTATGCTGACTCAGCCCTTGCTGTGTCCCGACACTTTTGATTACAGTGAGTTAAAAACTTAAAATGCACGGATGACTTGAACAAGACATGTGCGGTGTGCGTATGGATACAATATTCACTCAAGCGCGTATTGGACATGTAGCATTGAGCTCAACTCCTAAAGAATAAAGATGACTCAAAAACCGACAACTGAAAACTTGATACTATATGATTGGGTTTCTGTTTTGGGGAGAGCCATATTGAGAATTGATGTTTATTCCAAATTTGGCTTGTTTGTCGGCGAAAAAAGATTGAAAACAGAATACACTTCATTATCATGTTTCCAAAAATGGTGACCTCGCGGGTGATTTCTTTTACGCGGTGACACTTGTCTGTCACTATTAACAGGCAGTCATGCACCGAACCAAGTGTTTGGCAGGTATTAAGTTTTGATGTTCATTCAAGCTTAATTATTGCTCTACTATTTAAGAGAGACACAGTTTGGCTTAGGTACATTCCACAGTTTGGTACAATCCAGTCAGTGTCAAGTCTGTCTCATTACTGAAACTAAAAAGAAGGTAAGTCAATGTACATGCCAGTTGGTTAGTGATAAGAATATACTTCTGTTGTGTAATATATTGAAGTTTTTCAAGTTCGGGTTGAATTTGTAGTTGTTTGCCTATATCTTCAATAATTAAGAAATAAAACATGTTCTCCGTGCCTTTATAGCCTGGTGCAAACCGAGGCGAACGTTTGGGAGAATTCAAGAGCAGATCAGTGAAAACCCGAGACGCAGTCGAGAGTTTTCACCTGCTCGAGAATTCTCACAAACTTTGCCGAGGTTTTCACCAGGCTATGAAGGCACGGAGAACATCTTTTATTTCTTTTATAAAATTATCATTTTCCGACTTAACAAAGACAGGACGATGTACATTTTACTTCTATCATGATGAAACTGCGAATTCTCACAACCCGGAGACAGCCAGTCGTATGCAACTCGCCGACTGTTTGAATTGAAGTTCTGTGATCCATAGATTGGTTTGTAGGTCGACGAACAATCGTATATTTTGCTTACTTCTAAGGCAGGCAAATGTGAAAAAATTTTAAAACCAATGAAAAAAATTTTAAAACCAATGAAAAAATGTCTCTCAGCATTTCAACAATAAGTCGATTTGCGGTCCGTCGGCTCTGAAAGCCACATGCACTGAGTCGATGCAATGCAGCAAAGCCGTTGTTTCTTTCCTCCTTGGCGTAAACTTTGCTGGTTTACATGATAGCATTCTCTGTCGTTCATCAGGGGTTTGTTGCGAGTTTCGCTGTTGATAGCTAAGCTGCTTTTCAGCATGTGAAGATAACAGGTTTGTACTGAACACTCGATTTTGTTGTTGTTTCAGAGTTTTTCAGTTTCGCGTCCAGTATATTGTTGGAGGCTTTATTAAACGCCGCATTTCCAG
>JAOBAT010091415.1:0-17514 GCA_026413305.1 Hydrozoanthus tunicans
GAGGCAGATGGATCATCAGTCCAAGTCTGGCTCAAACCCACCCAAATTTTACGGATTGGCAGCAGATTTTAGAAAATTCCATTTTTGTCGGAACCACTTATGACGTCATCAGATGAAAATTTTAAACGTTAATATCTAAAGAACAAGGAAAGATTTTAGCAAAACTTTTTCACCGTTGTTCCTCATTTAGCAAGTATTGAAGTTATAAAATTTTTCATTTCATATGCACTTAAAGTCCCTATCAAGTTTAATTTTTTACTTTTTGGATTAAAAATGTTGTCATCTGTTAACTCAAAATTCGAATAATCAAAGAAAATTTTCGTATCTAAGTATGCTGTTAATCAAAAAAAGACCAGAATGTAAATTCTGACTGAGCAGGCCAGGGACTGGTAACCTGTGACGTAGCAGCAGTAAATTATGTAGTTTTTGTTTCAAAAAAATTCATTTCTGCTAAAACATGTCATAAAATTTTTATTTCAAATAATTTCAAGGGAATAATTCATTGATTAAAGTTAAAACAATGTGACAATTTTAGCCAGAATTGAACTTTTTGAGATAAAAAATATTGTCTCTGCTTCATGCCTCGTGCTACGTCGTCATTGCTGTTACTGGATGGCTGTTAGAACTAACCAAGGATTAAAATTGTAACCTTTGTTCTTGTTTGCTTTACAGAGACTCATTTGAGCTGGAATTTTGAAATTGGCAAGTTTTTGCCGTAGAAAATCTAAACAGCTTTATACAAGATCTGCAAATTTTTCCTAAGAGAGGAAATTACTGCTTGAACTTCGGCTTGACCCAGGGTTAAACTTAGCCAGCCTTAGAACAACCCAGCCCTGATAGGTTTTAACCCAGGGGTACAGTTAACCAGCCTTTAAACAACCCAGCCCTGATAAGCCTTAACCCAGGGGTAAAGTTAACCAGCCTTTGAACAACCCAGTCCCGATAAGTCTTAATTAACCAGCTTTGAACAAACCAGCCCTGATAAGTCTTAACCCAGAGGTAAAGTTAACCAGCCTTTGAACAACCCAGCCCTGGTAAGTCTTAACCCAGGGGTACAGTTAACCAGCCTTTGAACAACCCAGCCCTGATAAGCCTTAACCAAGGGGTAAAGTTAACCAGCCTTTGAACAACCCAGTCCTGATAAGCCCTGTGAAGTTACTTACCTTAATGTTGCCGTAGTGGCTGGGATGTTATTCATAAATGTAAGGAGCATCAGGAAAAACAATCCGATGAGAAAAGGTATTATACTGTTACACTCTGGAATACAAGCTTCGTATACAGCCTCACCAGGCATTGGGAAACAGCTACAGTTTGTATAAACCTAAATTCAATAAAACAGTGGTTTGAACAATGAACAACAGCAACTATCAACTAAACTAAAAGTTAAAGAAGCGTTACACATCAAAAGTATCAAAAAAAAGTTATTCGAAAACAATAGATAAGAATTTCAAACGCTTGCTTAAATAAAAATGTCTTATCTTTTGATTTGAACGTATCAAGGGTGGCCGAATGCCTTATGCTACATCCATGTTTCCTGCCTCAAAGACATTTGCATCATCTATTAATTCACTGTATATGGATATAAGGCACACAAACCCGTTGTTTCATCTACAGAACATGTGACCTGTTCCCAGGGTGAGTTCCCAGTAGCTCAGTGGGTAGAGCGTCTGACCTCTGGCAATCAGAGGATCATGGGTCCGATTCCCGTTAGGGAAGGAAGTTTTTTCATCTGAGAGCAAAAAAGCTTGTGACAACAAGAACAGTAACATATAAAAAATGTATACTTGCCTTTTCACTACTCAAGGAGCTGTTCGTGCAGCCTGCATAACACTTGGAAAAAAATGTCAACTCTGTTGCCTTGAAGCAAATAGGGTTGTAGTCTTGGGCATCGCAGGAACAACCCTTATTACATGTACCCTCGAGTTTATTCATTCCAACGTTACCAGGTGAAGGAATTTCAAAATGCCGATTCGAACATCCAATAAACATTATTGCAGTGCTCAAAAATGCAAGCGTAGCAATAACAAAACATGCTTTGGCAATCTGTTTGCAAGTCCATCTATATTTCTTGATAAAAAAGCCACCAAGAAGCATGCCAGCCCCTCCCCCTGGCACCACACAGAGACCTGTGTAAATACTGGCCATACTAGCTGACACGTGGAACTGTGCTTGGATAAATTTTGGTAGAAATGTTGAAAAACTCCCAACGGCAAAGCCTTCCAGTGCACCTCCAAGTGATAAGAAAAGAAATGTCGGGTTGGTAAGTAGCTGTTTCAAAGATGGCAAAAGTTCTTTAAGAGTATGGGGAAGGTTATGATCTGGTACTGTGTCTGCGAGTTCTTGCTTCTCCTTACGGATTGCAGGTGTTTCTGGTAATTCCTTGGGAAACGCTAGTAGAGGAATGCTAACCAGTAATGCTAGAATCCCTCCAAACACATATCCAAGCCACCAAGCGCCAATGAAGTTTGAGTTCTCTGGTTTCATGTCTAATCCCTCTGGCTGCAAATAATATTACTTTAGTTTTTCTTCAAGACATATCAGTTATGGGTGAAATAAATACACGATGGCATGAACATATAAGTCTATCTTCGAGTAGGAAAAAGAGATTTCGCAAGCTTATTTCAACGAGGAGATAAATTTCATATGCTCGCACCAACGTGTAAATTTTCTTTTTATTTTACGGATCTGTGAGTGTTTGTTTGTGCCGAACTGGGCTTGACAAACAAAGAAATGACATCGGCAATATCTTAGAAGACAAGAAGATAAGGAAAATATGTCACTCACAACCGGAAGTAGTTTCGTAGGAGATCTATTAGTGGCATATATTTAACAGTAAATCACTCACATTCATACAAAAATCCCTAATATATCTGGGCCGGTTAAATTCTATAAAATGTTATTAAAATAACCAAAATATTAAATTAGTCAACTGCCACCTATGGAGACCGATGCTTTTCTGTTGCTGCCCCTAAACTACGGAACTCCCTCTCAAACGATTTTTGTTTCACTAATAGCTTAAGTACTTTTAAATCAAGTTATAAGACATGGCTTTTTAGATCTGCTTTCAATCTTAATTAATGGCTACTTATATTGTTTGTTTTTTCATGATTCATTATATATTTATTATTGTTATTATACATTTATTATTGTTTTTATTATCATTATTATTATCATAGCTACGTTTTATCTTTCTAGTCAAGCGCTTAGAGCTTAGTTTAAGCACTCTATAAACAATTCATTATTATTATTTTATTATTATACACAAACGTTTCTGACAAGCAATGTCACCCTTAGGTGTAAAAAATATGCGGGAAAACAACGCATAGCTATATAGCTAGAGTGATTAATTATTAAATTCTCGAGGGGAAGGTAGGGGGGAGGGGGGCTAGCAATGGGAAAGCCTGGGCTTGCTTGTTAAGTTTCAAGGATGCGGCGTAAGAATGGCGGAAGTGATAACCAGGTAAACAAGTAATTGGGATTCGAGGCAGGTTCAAAGATTTGTTCGGGTCTTGGGTGTTCAATGATGCGTACTTCGAGATTCCATGACGACTAATCAACATGTGTTGATTTCAGTTGCACATGCAATGTAACATGGCTACTGTAACAATATTAACATTAACATTAGGTTAGTAACAATATTAGCTCTAAGATTAAGTTAGTTTTCACCTCATTTAAAATAGGCAGTCTGTTTAGTGTCGAAGACCCTATCCCTAGCGACTTGCGCGCACGCGTCGTTTATAAATTCTCGTGTGCTGACTGTACAGCCGGCTATGTCGGAGAAACAGTCCGACACCTAGCAACGCGCGTTAATTAACATCCAGTTACGGATGGAGCCGCAAATATTTATAAACATCTAGAGCGCAACAAAGTATGCCCGCAACTTTGCTCATAGAATCTTTTTGAAGTTTTGGATTCCGCCGCAACGGAATTTGCGCTAAGAATAAAAGAGGCTATCCATATCAAGCGTGTAAATCCTAGTCTAAATAACCAAGTCAAGCATGTAAACCTGAAGCTCTCTTTATAACACTATTGCTAACTTTTTTCTCTATGTTATTTAGAACCCATATATCTACTCCCTTACGAATTTGTAAATTAGTTGCATTGACGATGGCAGTAAGCACTGCCGGAACATGTTTGTCATAAAGAAAGTCGTTATTTTCATCAAGTTTATCTCGATGTTGTTTTTGTTGTTGATGATAACCTAAACTAGCTAAATCTTAAAAGATCAAAACTCTTCGTCATTTTGCAACTTATAGATCGGTTTAAAAGTTTCTGTTAGTTGTAAGAACATCTTTTTAAATAAAAATTAAAATTATTCAACTATTTTTAACGTATCCTATTGGCTACCGTATTTACATAATCGACTACGAGTACGAGTTTTTTCTATTTGTCATTTTCACGCGTGCCGGAAAATGTGAAGAAGTCACGCCATCTCATTGTGTTGCCAAAACTCATTGTCGTTGTCTTGTTTATAACGAGTAAGCAAAAAAACTCGGCGCGTGGGCAACGAGATTTTGGTAACACAACGGTGTGGCGTGGTTTCTTTGCAATTCTAGCACGCGCAGTATGACGAATGGGAAAAATTGTTAAAGTGGGGGTCAAACGAGGATGAGAGTTGATGAGCGTTCAAACTCTCATCTCATTTAACTGTCAACTCTCGTGCACTATCATAAACTCTCAGGCGCTCTCATCAACTTTAAACATGTTCAAATTTTGGATGAGAGTTGATTCATGAGGGTTTCATACGTTTTTTTGCGGCTGTTGTCAACTCTCATAGCCGTTTGACCGTGCACATGGGAGTTGGGTAAGACTCTTAATCAAAACTCTCATCGATTCTCGACCTCGTTTGACCCAAGCTTAACTCGTACTCATTGTCGAGTCTGAGGCTCTCAATTAAAGCTTTTGTACTTCACTGGTAAACACACCGGAAAACATTTGCATTACAACTGACATGCATCGCACTCAATAACTTTTCAAAAAACAAAAATTGTGACCTTTCTTTATCTTTCAATCAATCTAACTTGTGAGAGAAATATTAAGATCTCGCATCACTGGCTTTGCTCAACAACACGATAAACTTTTAAATTTTACCCATCTTTTTATGTTTTAATGCTTTTAGCATTTTAACATTTTAATCTATTTTATCACGCTCTGCAACCAAGCATCGAGCACTTTGCTGCACAAGTGAACACCGATAATTTTTCACTAATATATATTTTTTATTAATAAAGCCGGCTGGGCCAGACAGGTTGACGATGGTCTGGGGTTCTCATATCAGTTATTACCTTCATAACTCTTACAAAAGTGGTTTCGCATAAACTTAAAAAAAATAATTCTAAAACCAGTTTTTGAAAACCTACAAAGTGACCATTCATTTTCTTTGTTTTTACGAGTAGATTATGAAAATGTTCTTTGCTTCCGAAAATTCGAAAGTTTATAAGAGACTTTAAGACTTCCTTTTTTAATTTGGCAGCTAGGGTAAGGGTTAAGTGTCAGATGAGAGGGCAGGATAATCTCTCTCTTTTGTTTCTCTACTCTATTTTAATTGCTTTCTTTTTCAAAAATTTCAACTAAATAAAAAAAGAAAATAATTAACTCATCCATCCCAATCGCTCTGTCTTTACTTGAAAATCTTAGATCTGGATTTTGTAGTGTGAACCTAAGTATGCTTGGTCCATATGATATAGATTCCAAGCTATTAACTTGATATTGGTTGTTTGACCATTATATCCTGCTAAATTTTTAAGAATCTTAGCCATGCATCTCAACAAAATTAAAAACTTCACTCTTCAGAATTTGTGGAAGCGATGGACACTTGTAAATATAAAGAAAACAAATGGTCATTTGGAAGGTTTTCAAGCAACTGGTTTAAAGTTAGAACATTTTTGGTTTGTGTGAAATCTGCCATTTTAGCAGGGAAAGAGTTTAAAATTGACAATGACCAGATGTCGGTGTTAACTTAACTCCAACAAATGAGGAAGCAGTACTTTATCTTTTAGAATGCTTAGTCTTTTTTATATTAACTAGGTACTGAGGACAATGAATTTAGTTTCTGAGAATTCAAGAATAAGAGCAGAACAATAATAATATTGACAGAACTGGCTCAACTAAAGATATGCTAAGTCTCTCTAATCTCTTCAAGGGAACATATTAATTAACAGTTTCTAATTTATACTTTTAATTTGTTTCAAGTAATTAAAAGGTCTGGAATTCAGTTTTAATATATCTCTCTCTCTAGGCTCTCTCAAGTCTACATTAAAAATTTGGCAAACCATCATCTGAAATTAATGTGTGTACAAATTTGTGACAATAACTTTGTGTTAACAGATCTATATTAAAACATTGACTCAAATACAATTTTTCTGTTTCAAAGAACATTTTAAACACCAATATAGCAACAAAAATGGTATGTAATTAACCTAACTCCAGAAAAAACTGACAGGCAAGAAATGTACACCAGGAATTAAGTAACATTTCAAACAGTTTGACAGTTTGTGTACCCAAGATTAGTAGCAATCCTGACATACCTTGTTCTTAATTAGTTATAAGACTTACTAAACAATCCGTCAAAGAAAAATAAAAGATGCCATACCTTTAAAAAATTTTCTTATTTCATATCTACACTGTTGGCCCCTATCTGAACTTGGTTTAAATAATTCACTACAAAAACTTTGTCTATCAAAACTACAAAAACTTTGTCTATTAGAACTGCTTTCAAGTTTTGATCTAGATGATCTAAAACTTTAAAAGGGATAGGATAAAAATAAGAAGAAGTCCTGAAACATCTTTTAGCTCTCTTCAAGTCTTACTTTTCACTAATAAAAACTAAACCAAGCTATAATCTTGTATCTCAGAAAAAAGGTTTTTAATTTTCAAAAACCCTGTTAATTTGATACATACTGTACAGGTATTTGATTACTATTAATTAAAAGTTCTCAATGACTATAAACATAGAACGCTTTAGTGTTTAGTAAATTATATTATTGTTCTCCTGTATGGTGCAACACTTCGAAGGAAAACATCTCAAAGTTGCAGAAAGTTCAGAATTTTGCAGGTAGAATCATTTTTGGAACACGAAAATTTGATCATACAACACCGGTCTTAATAGAATTAAGGTGGCTCCCGTGAGCAGTTACCTGAAGTATACATAAGGAGTTCTAGCATTTAAATCTGTTAAGGGGTTAGCCCCTTGTTACCTTTGTGATAAATTTAAGACTTGTGCATTTTTTCATGATGGTAACACTAGATACAAAGATAATCTAAAGATCCCAGCCTACAAGTCCGCTTCAGGGCAGTGCACTTTTTTATTCCGTGCAACAAATTTGTGGAACTCTCTTCCATGCAATCTTACTAATAGTGCTAGCCTGATAATTTTCAAAAGAAAACTAAAAGATTTCCTTTTCTCCGATGTATTTTTATTGGTTTAATCTAAAACAACTTTTACTTTCATATTTTATAGAACATTTTAATTGTAATTAGTTTAAATTTTTAAAAGCCATTTTTGGAAAAACTAATATTGTATTATTATTATTATAATTCAGCATACAAATAACTCAGTTACTCTCGGGACATGCATGTCTTAAACTAACTTACTATGGACATGAGTGGTGGAAGCAAAAAATTATTATTTTTTTTTGGGGGGAAGGGGGCACATCAGAAATTGTAATGGTTTGTTATAAAATCTGAAACTCACATTCAAAAATTGCTGTTGTTAGCCAGAAAATAATTTGGGGGGGGGCACCCCACAGATTTTGCTGCCCATGGAGGGAGGTTGCAGGAACCTTGCATGAAGTGTCCAGACTTCATTTTAGAGTTATTGCTCGTGACACCATTTTGTAAGTTCCTAACACTTTAACTGTAACCTATTCCCAGCAATTGACTTACTGTTCGAGAAACCATGCCATTGTGAGGTGAATTACCTTGTTATTAAACATTTCTTAAATAGGCTTTTGAGAAAGTTGTTACCCTTCCTTTTATTTTTTTTGTTACCCTTTCTCGAGCAATAAAGTGGCACATTAGCCAGTGCTTTCTTCTGATTCTGTAGTGTTAATTGGATGAGAGACATTGACCCCCCCCCAAAAAAAAAGACACTAATCCATTACAGGCTAGCTCTCAGCAGAAGCTGGTACTCATTTATACAGCTGAGTCGACTGGAACAAGTCGGGTAAAGCATCTTGTTCAAGGACACAACACAGTGGCCTGACCTGGGTGGAACTCGTGACCCTAGTGAGTCAAAAATGCTAACCACTTGGCCATTGTGCCACTGACTTCAAACAACTACAAGTATTGTAGATATCAAATAATCAATATTTAAACACTAATAATGTAGAACTGAACCAAGTATTTTTTGGATCTAAAGTTTCATTTCCCCCTCCCCTGGGACTAGCTACACTTTTCATAGAAAAAATTTAGGAGATTTTTGTTTTTGATCTTCTGAAATTAGCTTTCTTTGATCAATAAATCCATTTTTTTTTCATTATGACATGGCTTGATTAAACATTCTTCATTTGTTGCACGTAAGTAAAAGTGCAATTTATTGTTGATACACTGGCTGAAATCAAAAGGGCTGAATACTAGAAGATACTACAAATTAAATCATTAGCCTGCAATATCCAAGTTTAATGAACTGAAGCCTCACTGATATTGCGAAGGAAAAACTTTAAAAACTAAACAGATCAAACCATTGATCTCTTAGAGGCTTTTCAGTCATGTTCTAGTTTACCTGTAATATACATTATTAGAACCCCTCACTCTAAACTCCTTATAAGAATGAGTAAAGTGTTTGTGTGTACTGTCCAGTATAAATATTTAAGTGTGTAGCACAAAGTCAAATATTACTGTTGAAAGAGACTTTGAGATATACAATAAATATAGCAAGAAGCAGTTCCCCAAAATCTATCTATACTCAAGCCACTTCCACTACAAATGAAAAAGACCTGATAGCAGTACCAAATTTCAACCTTTGAAAACTACCAAATTACTGCCTTAATTAACCAAGTCCATCGGTATCCTTATATGAGTAACTTTGGCATTTGGTATTGGTTTTGTATCAAAATGATAATTTTTCTTTAAAGACACAGCCAAATATCATTGTCAAGGAACTACTTAGATAAGCTTGGAGAAATACACAGAATATTACTCTTGTATATATATAGCACTTAAAAGTCATAGCAGTATCCATTAAAAACAGTCTTATAAATTATACATAAATAGTCCTAGCCCCAAGAAAATCACCATAAGTTCAACTGATTCATTCAATACCTTTAAGCCTACCATTGCCCCTTTCACAAAAAGGTTTAACAAACTACAGAAATACACTTAGACTTTGTAAGTTTTAAAAACAAACTGAATCAAAGACAATAAACATTTCCTTTTATTTTTAGTTTTAGGAGTCATGTGTTTTTCTCATCATTTTCACAAGAAGTGTACAAAACATTAGCTGGGGGAGGGGATATGTACATTTTTTTTTTCAAATTTTAAAAATGATGGTAATACTATTTCAGCAAAAACAAGTTTAAGCCAACAACTAAACACAAAATTTGGTTTCTGCTCCCACTACAATATTTTTTGCATTGATTGATGATATTAATGGTTCTGGTTGTTATGTGTTGTTCTTTAGATGTTTTGTTTATCTTAATAAAAAAGAACAATGTAATCAAAGTGAATATGAAAATGATATTTTTAAATGTTGTAAAATGTTTGTATCTATTTCTTTCTTTGTCAGCACTAAATCTTGATAGCACAGGAAGATTTTGTTCCATTTAGTGGTTTTTTCTGAAAACATACAGATAAAGCGTCATTCTACTGTGCACACTATTTGGGGGAAGCAGGGGTTTGTAAAAAAGTGAATATTTTTTACACTTGTGAAAATGATGAAAAAAATGCACAACCCCTAAATGATCAACCTAAGCTTCATGTATTATGCAAATGAACAATGTTTTAACAATTTTATCTTATGGGTAATAAATTTTACCATAATTAAATTGTTTTTTTGTCCAACCTACTTTACTATAAAAAGTATTACTGTGCTGTGAATTAAGAAACAACAAAGTTATTGATAATAATCGACTTTTTAAATTAGTTTTGCATGCATAGGCTGTTTCAGAATATTAATATATAGATAGTTTTGAAGTAGCCTCAAAGTCAATGGCGCCCTAAATAGAGTGAAGAGGAGGGTAATGTTGCGTCATCATAGTGGGTGTTGATGTAAAATAGATAATGATGATGTTGGTGATGATTTACAAGGAATTTTGAATGGCTACAAACTCATGATGCCTGTATATTATTTTGTGGTCAAGTTCCAAAAATTAGCCTTAGCATAGAATAACACTTTCTAACAACTCCCTGAAGGAGAGGTAAATAGGGGTGGATACATACTATAATTAATGTAAAACAATAAGTGTCAAGGAACATATCTAGTGCCGGACACTGACCCTGAGGGGGAGGGGGGGGGGTTGATAGCTTGTTTATCATTTACCAAAACATGAGGATAAAAATGCACTTTGAAAAAGGCATTACAATGTACATATCTTTTTTCATTCAGACAGCGCTTTTTGACTACTGCCTCAAAATCAACAAAATAATAATTCAGTAGTTGATATCCTGAGTTACAGGAAAGTAAATTTACTGTAAAATGACAAAAATGAAGAACTTGCTAATTATTTCATAAGAAGCAAAACTTTCAGCATGACTTTTACCATTAAAACCATTCGAACAATGCGGTCGTCATTCCTACCATGAAATTTGAAATCATCAGTAAAGCTGTTTGCTGTTTTTTCTTTTCTCAAGGTCATTAGAAAAAATGGGGTCAAATATTGCTACTCTGTGTTGTAGGACAATACATGGGTCAAAAAGTGAACCCTGTTTATTAAGACAGCCTGAGCAAAATGTATACCTAAGAGATGGACCTCAAAAGCCATACCCATACAAATGTGGAAGTACCCTATAAGGGATCTTTATCTCTGATAAAAATGAATATATACTGCTTAAAATGTTGAAAGTTAGCTTCAAACATTGCAAGAGTTACAAAATCTTTGGATCTTAATGCCAAATAAAGGTTTAAGTCGAGCACTTGATGACGCCCAGCCTCTACCCCTTACTGTAAAGGGTCCAACATATTCATATCTCTTACCTGCGTGACATCAACATAGATTGTCAGAAACTGCCCACCAAGAAGGTAGCCAATAGCTGGGCCTGTGGTTGCTATAGCGTACATGATCCCTAGATACATGCCAGAGGTACTGTGTCGCACATTCTCATCAATATAAGCTGTCCCTAAAATGTAAACTGGTGTAGCTCCGAACCCAATCAAGCATTCAGCTATAACAAATACGAGTATGTTATACCATGCTGCGTTCTTGCAAGTTATTTTGTGGTTCCATAAATCTGCATTCACACCAGTAGTATTTTGAAAGCAAAAGTCGGAAGTTTCTCGCAAACCAACTGCGTATCTTCCCACAAGTAAATGAGGAAGAGCAAAGCAAAAGCAGCCGATCCCGAGGACCGCAGCTCCAACACCGAGCCATTTTGGTTTATGTGAATGGCCGTAATAGCTGACAACAATCGCCATGCAAGCAGCCGCGATGTCGTAACATGCAGTCAAAGCGCCAACTTCTTTGCTTTTCAAAAAAAATCGTTTCTCAATTGAAGAGATAACAACTCCTGACATTCCTGTCACAATCATTCCTTGAGTGAGAACTAAACCACACTGAAAAATCAAAAACCATTTCGGTTTAGCGAAGGACTGTAAGAACCTTGGTCTCAATTGCGACCAGCCGCAGGACCGATCAACTTCGTCTTGGGTATCCAACTTGTTCGGGGCTTCATTTCGCATGGACGAGTTGTCGGCGTCTCCTTTAGCTGTAGTTTTGCTTTCCATAGCTTGACCAACTTAATTCTAAGTTGCTTAAGATTTTAAAAATCTAATAGTTTCCAGTGTTTCATTTCCCTCTCGTGACATCACTTAGATCGTCTTCTTTAAAAACTTGTTCAAACCTGAACAAACAAAGTGAGGTGGAGTTTACATATGAATACATAAAATATACAATAAAGGCAATTGAAAAACGTTTTCAATCTTAAAGTTCATTTCCCTTGACACAAAAGATATCGTTTTAAATGGGCTGACAAAAATGAATATTCACACGAAAGAAATGACATTCTTTTGGTACCAACCTCGGGCAATTTCTCTCATCGAGGAAGTGTAGACCGCATGAACGACAATGCGTTGTGTGAAGAGATAACACGGAACAGACCAATTAGAATTCAGTCGTGGTCGAAATATTCCAAAACATAATAAAATAACCAACTGCTAATTCTTTCTACCTCTTGTGCGCTGCACACCACTATATCGCATAATACGGGGCACTATTAATTGACAAACTTCCACAACACCAACTACACTGGTCATGAATACTCACATCATGTATGTGTCTCAACTTACGTCACGTGTAAACACTCAGTCAACCATACGGATCGATTAAGTAAAAGTCGATATTGCAATCTGCCCGTAATTTTAAAAATAGATATAATTACTAAGACGTCAAAACACGAAACAAAGGCGTCATAAACAACTCGCCAACTGTATCTTTGATTTTTGACTCGTTGCGGAATACTCTGGGTCGTTCCGGATTTCCCGCGCCCCGTTCAGACTGAAGGACGACCTTCGTGACGACGTATTAACTTCAGTTAAAACACAACAAAAGTATTCTTCGATGAACAATTTCTGACTGTGTTAAAGATAGAGATGAGGAAAAGATGAACAATTTCTGAGTATGTGTTAAAGAGATAGATAAGGAAAAGACGAATGTCCGTATCAGTGGAGGATGAATCCCCAGGGGGGTACTCGAAGTACACATGACGGGGTTGGGGGAGGGGGGGGGTAGTGGTTCCGCCAGATATTTTTTTGGATTGAAAATTTACACGGACGGTATCTTTTTGGGTACCTTTTTGGGTCAAGAAATCGGTCACGTATACAGGTATTTTTTGGGTCATATCTTTGAGCGAATTTGACGTGATCAGTGGATATTTAACACTTATTTTATAGCCGAAGGTGCGAGGTAGATATTCATTAAGCCACTATCCAACGAAATTGAAATAGAGTAAGTGTTAATTAGTATATACCAGCGAGGCAACGGTTCCTTTCAAGAAAACGAAAGATTTTTAACCTTGAAAAGAAAACTCTTTTACTACGTGAATCACATAGCGTAGCGAAACTCACGCGTGAGCAGCCTAGCATGCGTAACAAAGGTGTATTGACAGTTTCTCAACTACAAAATGTCGTAAATGGAGAAAAACAGTGAAATTCTTTAGGCTGTTTTAAACTTCCTGTGTTTTTTTTTTTCGTGCGTAACCGAGCTGGTATATGCTAGATCAGAATATAATATATGCTTTGGAACTTTTTTCAGCGACGTGTGGTTTCCTTAAAAAGTGGTAATATTATTATTAGTAATAAGTATTAGTATTATTTAGAAGACAATACAACGTAAATTAAATATTCTTGTTTACCTCTCCTCTTTACTATGTTCTAATCTTACTTTTTTTGCTAACTATTTAAGTCTTGTGCCTTGCATTAGTTGGATAGGATCAATGTTTTGATGCCAAGTATTTTCTTGGGTCTAAAATTTCTCCGAGGCTCGTGTGTTTTTTGGGGTTTGCATTTCATTCGACTTTTGCCGCATAGTGTAAAAATACAAATATTGAACGAGACTTGTTAAAGTGCCTATGACATGAAACATTTCGTCATGGCATTGAAAAGCCCTTGCTAAACGAGGTTTGAGGGTGAAAAAATAGTGTCGAAGTCTTTATCTCGAGATAAAACATCTTAAAAAAAGCTTCCAGCTGATGACGTTGTGCGCAGCTCAGGTGCCAAGGAAGTGACAGCGTTGGTGAGTTGTTTCGCTCTACTTTGAGCTTGTCAGCACTGCATAGCCAAACAAGGCCAGCAGCCAAGGCTAACATTAACAGGGCGCATTATAAATGTTGGACCCTGTTGCCTATTTTATCAACAGTCACCAAATTTCAAATACGTTTGTGCAACAAGGTCCCGCACTTACAATTTGGAGAGTGAGGTTTAAAGGACCGGAAAAAGACCTTCAGAGGGCTTAAATCGCCGCAAATTAGAGCGACTTATTGCGACTAAAGGCGGCTTAAGGCGATTTAAGGGAATTTGTTAAAAACATGCATGACTGCGACTTAGGGCGTTTTATAGAAAATGGGATGAAAAACGATTGCGGCTTAGTGCAATTTAAACACGATGTTCCAGTACAAAAGGGCTGAGTCCAGGGGTTTCACACGTTCAGTTGCCAATCATCCGCCGTCGAGTTAACATCTACAAAGGTCTCTGCTCTCTGCCAGCTGTGGCGTTTTATTTGCATACAGATTAGTTTTGCAATTCAAAATATAGCAAACAATCTACAGTTGTGTATGGCTCATTCTCGCTTCTGAGCCTTGCCATGATGGTATTCAGCGGCTTGTTTTAATTTTATCAGTGTTACAACTATGAGTTTTAATTATAGTTCCTGAAGCGACGTTTCACCGAATAAAATACCGAAAAAAATGGAGGCATCGATCAACGTTGTTTGTCTAATTTGGTCTTGTGAAGCACGCGCGAATTTCGAACTGCTCTGGCGATAAATTTTGTATACCTTAATTCTTATCAGCAGCCTTTCACAACGTACGTTTACCAGTAGAACGGTATTATGCCAATGACTTCATTTACTATTTAAAAAAATGAAACTTTTACTCGAGTATGGTGGAAATGACCTCGAATTGTTGAAAGTGTTTTTTTTTTTTTTTATCAAATTGGCCGCCATTACATGTCAAAATTTATTCAACTTTTATGAAAAGGCTCGAAAAAGGGGCGGGCCAAACCTTTTTATACTGGAACCTTGTGTTTAAGGAAAATGAGGTGAGAAATGACTGGGACTTAGTGCGATTTCAGGCCACTTTTAGACACGGAGTGGGCTTCTAAAGAGTTATGGACTGTGTCCTTTTTCACTGGACTGGCTGTGCAGCGCCGACATGAGAATGCAACCGCTGTACACTAGTACTGCTACTACTTTCCTGCATGGCATCTAAGATACGCAAACGAGTCAAGTTCAAACAAGACAATGATTTGTTATATGTTCTTTATTTATTTTTTTCAGCCTGTTAACAGGCTCTCTGTTTGAGGAGATGGTAAAACGAGCGAAGCGTTTCCTCGAACAGAGAGCTAGTTTTTGCATAGTAGAATCGTTTATCAGCCAACAGTATTCAGCAGGCCGATGGAAAACAAAAAAAAAGAACACCTGAAAATTTCATGTTGCTGTTCGTCAGAAAGACGGTCGCCATTACAAGTCTCGGCTTCGCGGCTAGTGATTCGAGTTGCAATTGAGTGGTATATTTGAAACAAGTTCAAACGACTATTCATCAAAGAGTCGTTCTTTTGTTTATTTTTCAGAGTTTTCT
Source organism: Hydrozoanthus tunicans (assembly GCA_026413305.1). Taxonomy (NCBI): domain Eukaryota; kingdom Metazoa; phylum Cnidaria; class Anthozoa; order Zoantharia; family Hydrozoanthidae; genus Hydrozoanthus; species Hydrozoanthus tunicans. The sequence continues at coordinate 15,445 of JAOBAT010091415.1, forward strand.
AGCTTTAAATTCCATATTTAGAATTCATGTAAAAAATTAGCCTATACAACACAGAATTTAAGTTTTTCTCATACAATATTTCGCCTAGCCATACTAGCTTTCTTCAGGTATGGGAAATATAGTAATAGCCGAAATATTGTATGAGAAAAACTTAAATTCTGCGTTGTATTGGCTTACATTTATCTTCGTGAGCCCAATTCGATCAGTTTAGTGATCCAACGCATACCGCAGAATTGTTGTACCGTGGCTATTCGTTTTTTTGCAAATTTAAAATTTATCTATAGTCGAAACCCGTGTCTTCTCTTGTATCATAGGAACATCCATCGTATAACATCCGGGAACTAGTCTTAAAACTCCTATTTGCAAGCTTCACTATCTTGTCCTCTGATTTCTTGCATCCATTACTTGTACTCTCATTAAGATCCTTACAACTCCATTCTTGAACAGGAAAACTAAAGATATTATTCTCTGAATATGTAACATTCGCCGTCGTGCACCACTGAGGGTCGACATCCTCCCGGAAGTACATACCAACAGGGACCGTAACATTTGCTAGCGTCCCGTGTATTTGGAGACCTCCGCTATTGAGGTAGGTAGTGGAGTGAACTGAAATGCCGGAAATGACGTCAGCTTTATGATCGAGTTTAATGTCCAGCTTTACGGGGTATCGAGTTGAGAGCCTCGTAACGCGGTAGCTTAGGATTAGGTCGAACAACAACCTTAGCCTGACGCAGATTGTCTGAATGTAAGACAAGTACGTGCATTTGACCTGCAAGACAAATGATACAATTGATGATCGTTGAAAAATGCGCACAGTAATCCTGAGCACTGTTGTAGGGAATAAGATACACGTGATTATGTGCAGAGCAAACAAGTCTCAGAACCTTCGGCCGCGAAAACAGTGATAACTTCATGAGGAAAAGTTAACAGTGTAATGTAACAATATATTACTACACTGCAAGTTAAACTTCAAGGGACAACTATCAAATTCTGCGTGCTGATTGGCCGAAAATCGGTCCAATAACTTCCCATACAGGAAGCCGAGCGCGCAGAGACCATCGTTTTTTCTCTTTTACTGATCAAAAATTGAAGTCGATCGTGTAATGATATTTTTGTATCTGCTTTTTGGGATCAGTTAAAACATAATGATTCATAAAAGATTTGTGTCTGAATAAAAAAGAAATTAAAAACTTTTCTACATTTTCGACCACTAGCTGTCGCCACCTTCGTCAGAGTTGAAATATGCTCAATGCTTCGTCAGTTAAGCATTTTGTTTCATAAAAGCTTTGTAGACCCGGGGAGTTCTTTCCTTTCAATGATTAATTGAGGCAGACAGACAAAAAACTCTAAGGAAGCCATGGCAAACCGAGGCACTTGCTTCGGTATTAATTTTTGAAAAGAAAATTTTTTCAGACAAGAAAAGCATCGTTCGAGTTTCAAAAGTAACCTGAAAATGCCGCAAATTTTAACGACAAAGCCATCTCGCTTACAAGAATTGTACTGACAGTTTTCAATCTGTGAGGTTTTATATATGTTGACGGTACCGGTCAACGATACATTTCAAAGCAGATATTTCTGTGTTCAAGGTTTAGAAGTTACTAGTTAAATCGATGCATTCTGTGTTAAATGACATGCATTCTGTGTTAAATAACATTGCTCGTATGTTATTCTATTACATAATGTTTTGTTTCAGCGCTTTTCTAACGATCGAGTCAAAATGTCTTATACATCTAGAATATACGTGCAATGATTTCAGTAATTTGGTGCATTCTAAGCGATTCTAAGGTAAAAATTTTGAAAAAATGTCCAGGGACCATGCTCCCGCGCCCCTTATAGGATTCGTTCGCACCTTGGCGCTCGCACGGCCAAATGATACTCATACTGCTACTACTACTACTACTAATAATAATATTACCTAGCGAGCTAATCGCCCTTACTTGCTGTCATAGACTGAATTGCGAAGGATGCAGCTCAACGAGGTCGGACCGAAAGTATGTTAAGGCGCATGTTGCTGCCGCTATACGGCCCATGCATGACCTCGGAGCACAGCTCCACAGCCAGATAGAATTA
>JAOBAT010091426.1:0-17512 GCA_026413305.1 Hydrozoanthus tunicans
CCCCCCCCCCCCCCCCCCCCCCCCCCCCCCCCCCCCATGAGAGGAATAAAAATTAAAGGCAGGAGGGGTCAACATGAAGAGGCTGCATGAGAACTGAAGAGTTGATGTTGTGAGAACCACCATTTCCAGAACTGTCCCTCAGGCTAAGAGATCTGCTAATATTTCAGTAGCCAGTGAAAAATCCTGGTAACCCTGGGTGGTCTCCCTGGTGACAGTTTTTCAGAATTTGTTTTAACTCACTTGTTGATGAAGATGTTTAAGAACAGCTGGTCCACCTTTTGTAGATGTTAACTCACTTTTTATAGCCTCGTCAACTAAAATACCTTCTCCAGCATCTGGACAGTGCTCTACAAATAAATAAATAATAATAATAATAAAAATAATAATAATAATAACAATAATAACAAATTGATATGAGTAGTGATGCCTCAAACAGCACTCACATCACTAAGAGTTGATGGCACAAGTTTTTGAATCACAAACTAAAAAATGATTAATATCACACTAAATAAACGTGGGTCTTGAGTTTTACTCAATCAAATGAATCTCGCATTTTCTCAAATTTTGCAGTTTTCTCAGAGGATATTGAGTTTTACTCTTGAGCTTAAATTATTCATCGACAAATAAACCTTGTTTTTCATAGTTTTCGAAGTAGGTCTTGAGTTTTACTTATTCGAATAAATCTTGCATTTTTTGCAGATTCTACAGTTTTTGCAGTGGGTCTTTAGTCTTTATACTTATTTGAATAAATCTCAAATTTTTTGCAGATTTTGCAGCTTTCACAGAGGGTCACGATTTTTACTTAGTTGAATAAATTTTATTTTGCAAAGTTTAAAACATTTTGCAGCTTTTGCAGTTTTTGCATTTGCATGCATTTCTGGACATATCTCTCTTAATGTCGGGTTTTCAAGTAGTGGTTTGAAAGTTAGAAATTATATTTTAAGTTTATGTTGAACCCATTTTTAGTAGGATGAGTGTTAACATTACATTACTGGTTATTTTACAAATATATATTTGAAAACTTTCCAATCTATTTGACTATTCTCCTCTAACAAGTGTGCTATTAGAGATTTTAGAGTAATGAATTAACAGCCGTTGCTGACTAGTTCCAATAAATATTTCAGAATAATCTGACTTACCACTGTAGAGCCTGTTAACTTTTTCAATGAACTGTTCAAGTTCTTCTTTTGGAACAGAGCTCAGCAAAACCTACAAATACACAATGGTTCAACACAATTTCAACATTTCACTAAAATGAAACATGTATCACTAGTGCAGGGGTTTTGTTTCAGGCTGGACACAACATCTGGTTGTTTCACATCCATCATCCAGTAGTTCACACACAAAATAATTATTTTTGTGAGTGTAAATAATCAATTATGAAGATTCAGACTCTGAGGTTGATAATGACTCAGCCTTTTGATCCCATGAAGTTGAGAGAACAGTTCTCAAGAATTGCGACTCTTTCTGATTGAAATCTGTTTTGGAGTGTACAAAAAAGTGAACAACTGCAAATGGATGATTATGTAATCGCTAAGTCAGTGAAATATTTCTTTTTGTTAGCACTTTTTTATAGTTCCTCAAAAGATGTTCCTGGTTAACCAATTCCTGCCTGGGGAATACAGACAACTGCATTTTAGAGAGTCCAGTTAAATTTCCTTGGGGAGCATGCCCCTGGACTGCCTAGGATTTTGTGTCATCTGCCAGCTGACTTACATCTTGTACTTTAAAATGCTAGCAAAACCCTGCTAAGGTATGCAGGTACAACACTAAAGTTTTCATCCTACCTTTTCCTTGGGAAGCTGGGTGTAATTCAATATCCCAGAGTTAATGTTGGCTTCATAGTAGACCTAAGTAAAGTTTTAAAAAAGGAAATTATTAGGTTATTAGGTGTTTTGCTTCCCTGGATGTCCATTTTCTACATAACTGTCTAATTGATCAAACTAATTAAAATACTTTTAAAACTGCTCTGACCACCTTCCTGGACCATAAGTTAGACAAGTTTTTTTCCCAAATTTTTGTTCCTTATTTACTTGCACATTCCTATATCAGCACCTACTTTTATTAAATCTTGGGACTTATAAATGCACTACATTCATGTGATTGGAAACCTTTGTGAATCATGAAATATAAAAATCAAATGAAATACAAATATGGTATTCAAATCTGCTCCAGCTTTGCTTAGTTGCTAAAAGAATGGACTTACCACTTGAGTTTTCTTTGTTTGGTTGCATCGCTTCAGATGTTTCGAAAGCTGATCTTCATAAACTGTGCTAAAATGGAAAACCCTCATGTTTTTCATGTTTAACTAAGTAAACTCACATATTAAGCTACAATCTCTAATAAGACACAGTGTACATTATTTAGTTTGGGATTATTCTCATTCTGTCAGCAGTCATTTTTGACTTAGGTTATGAAATTATTGTTTTGGCAGAGGACCAAACTGTTGAACATTGATTGTAAAATATATGCATACTTTGAAGTCCCTAGTTAATATTAGTATAATTATATACTATTGTTTATTTTTGACTAAGTTTTCACTCTATATGGCCTTGGGATTGTATTTTTATTAGTTTCTGGGTTTCAAAAGCCAAGCAGCTCCACTGCAGGTTTTTCAGACTATCAATATTCTTCTTCTAAGACAAGAACCAGCACCCATCTCAAAGAAAAAAAGCTATTTCATACTTTTTTAAAACAAATATTATAGTTTACTTTACAAACTTGTACCTGAAATCTTTCCAACCTAAGCTACTATTCCATTCTATACTATTATTAACTTTGAAACATTTTTCCACCCTGTACCACTATTCTGTTCTATATTATTATAGGGATTTCAGAGTACTGTTTGCCTGACTGTGGTATAAGGAATTTTGAGGAAATCCCCTCCTGGGGGGGGGGGTACTCCCTATATTGGGATGGTAGGTATGACTGTCATATTTTTTAGGGGTTAAAATTGCTAGTCTGGTATTTTTTAGGGGTCTTGTGTTTTAGCAAACGTGCGTACTGTTAAGAAGTTTTAAAAGACGTCCTTATACTATGTGCGCCTTTATTTACTGCATATCATGTTCAGCGCAATACGAGGGGACTTAGTGCCGACCTGCTAGCTACCCAGGGGAAAATGTCAGCTTTTAATTGGTATTTTTTAGGGTAATTTTAAAACCGAGAAGTATTTTTTATGGTAGAAAATTTTTATCCTATGGTATTTTTTAGGGTATTTTGGGGACTTTTCCGACAGTCATCCCTACCCTTTTGACACAAAGTACCCCCCCGGGGAAATCCCACACGTTACATTTTTGAAAACATGGCAACTATGATTATACTGTATAGTGATCAAAACATTTTACTGCACTGAATTATTGATACGGTATTGCTGTGGATACAAACAATTTTACTTATCAAATTGCTCCTAAAATTTTATAACATTTATTGATTTAATTACGTTGATAATATATTTCATCTGTATTTTGTTTAAGAAAGGAAATCGTTTAATGAACAACTCATTAACTAACTTTCAATTTTTGTTAAAACTCACTGGTTTGGATCCAAGGGGCATTGAATTCGTTTTCTGTCAGTGTCCTGCGAAAGAAGGTAAAAACTCACTAGTAAACATAATTATTTTTCTGTTGATTGGAGCTAAATCTCAGCTTTAACTTGTAATCTACAAACCTCCCCCGCAGCTAAAGTGTGCTCTCCGCAGTACTGTTTTCCTTTTCCTACATGCATTTTACAAAAACGATTTTTTCTTTTCACAAAGAAGGCGCACGTTTTTTGTTGCTGTACGGCTTCAATCTTCGCTTCGTCCGCCATTTTGAATCACAAGGCTAGGTTACACGAAATAGAAGAGATGTACTTCGTGTAACACCTCACGAAGTAAGATCTTTCGTTTCTAAGAGTACTTTGTTGCTATTGGCAGGCTCGACCACAGTGTTCATTTCTTGCCTTCAAAGCATAAGATAGGTGTCTCGTTCTAACGATTATAAATTATCAAGTACCTTTCCTTGGGAAAAACAATGCTTTAACCTTGTGACTATCTATTGCTGCCAATCGTCTTTATACAGAAACTTTTAGTTTTCTGAGAACCCCCCTTTTTTTACAAGAAACAGTCAGGCTGAAAATCGACGAAAAATTAAGAACATGCTAAGTATACACCCGAGGCTGGGGAGTTGCCGACAAATTTATTTCGTTATTACGGCACAAAATCCTCGACTTGGAAAATAGTTGTTAGTACACAGGAGACCCAACCGCGAAGTAAAATGGAAGTTCCAAAAGCAGACGCCTCGTTTCCTTCGAATTTTTAAGAGACTTTGTTTCACGTTCCAAAACTTATTGTTCTTTAAAACTTTTGTCGGAGCACGCGGTGGCCTTTTGTTTTGGGTTCTTTGTTTGCAAATGATAAAGGAAACATGACTTGTAAATTAGGGGCTTTTCGACTCTGTTCTTGTGGAGTAAAGACCGTCCCGCTTGGCTGAGGCTAAAGTTGATGTTGGCCTTTTGATCAACAGAAACTGCGGCCGAAACCAAAGCGGGCCTGGCTGTTTGGTTTTCTCCCTACTGTAAAAAAAACCTTTACTCAGTGATAAAGAAAATCAAAAGCAGTTGTTACATTTGTATGGGAATTTCGTTTTTCTGGCCTATATCTCTGTAACTATCGACTAAAATAAACTCTGGCTTACCTGAAGTGTTGTATATGTCGTTGTTGCTCCCTGGTATAAATTTAAAGACATTTCGATGATTTTTAGACCCCTATTTCTTCCCCTACCGATGAAGAGGAAAGGTATGAAACAAGATCGGCTGGACTAGTTTGACTAACACTCGATCATCGCGAAATTTTCCATTCTAAATCGGGTTCCCTCGCTTTAACCCTCCGAGAAATAAAGGGCAGATAAATTTGCCTAAAGTTCAACCGAAAACATCGGGCAAAGCTGGTTCTCTTGAGCCCTAAATCCAGCCCGCGGAAGATCGAACATGCATCCATTTTGAAGCGGTTCAAACATAGGAGACCCATACGCGCGATGTAAGTGGCTCCAATTATATGCGCGATGTAAGGCTCTAATTATACCTTTCCTCTTCATTGGGAGAGGGAGAAATAACGAGGTCTAAAAATCGTCTAAATGTCTTTAAATTAGGTGTCTGCTTTTGGATCCACCCTTTTTCGCGTGTGGGTCTCCTGTGGTTAGTACTGCAACATTGTTTCCAGAATAATTTAAAACAGTTTACAGGACTAATATTTTCTCTTTTACCTTTCTACTTAGTAAACGCGCTATTTTTTTTTTATAAGAGCAACTTTATAAGAACAGTGGGGCTCAATTTGGCCAAAATTTTAGAGCAATTAAAGAACAAACTGTGGCTCGGGATCGCACGATAGCTAATTTTTTCAGTATTTACTGATCACGAGATTCAATTTTTAACTTAACAACACAGAATAAATGATTTAAGCATTGTCATTGCACGCAAACTTTTCCGCCCGCGCCCTCATGAGGTTTTTCCATCCAACACATACCCCGTTTGGCTTAATGTTTATTCAATCTAAACCGCACATGTATAGAAATATAAAGAATACAATTTGAGGCTCAAATTGCCAAAAAATTAAAAATAATGAGCCTCGGCCAAGTTTACTGACCCTTATAAAAACCGTGTATATACTTGTCATCATATTTTGGTGTCCTTAAAAAATAAACATTTTAGGCTAAAAGTCTCAAAATACTTAAGAACATTTCAGGCCCGGCTCTAAAGCTAGCGGGGTGTAACACTTTCGAAGTTATTAGAGCCAAGTTAAAATTGCATTGTAATTTTGCAACTCGATTACGCAGGGTGGTTAGTTTCAAAATTCGATCACACAGATCAATTTTTTGCAAATACTATTGGTTTTTCCTTGGCCGTGACGTCAACTATTTTCATAAAAAATGTAATGAAGATGCAGTGGTTGAACGCCCCGCTGGTTATGCCGAAGCAATCATATTATCTATTAAAGAAACTATATTTTAAGTGCGGACAACAGATCACCTACAGGCTTGTTTTCATTCTTTTGAACTTGAATTTTATGTAAAACTGAATAAGTGCTTTCTAATTAGTTGACTTCCCCATAATTTATCTTCAAAATCTTCAATATGCACTGTGCATCAATAAAAAGGAGTTCAAAATTGTTTTATAAAATCAGAACTTAAAAGAAAAACATAGTGGAATTGTTTAGAGCAAAGATGAACCGAAGTGGAAAAATCTAGGCTATGCATTATCAATCTTCGCAGGAAAGAAGATCGTTTAAAAATGTAGCTTTATAAATCCTGAGGGTAAGCTTGTAGCTTTGATATCAAAGGAGCAATTACAGCTATACAGGATTCGTAAATTTTGAAACTAAGAGAGTTTGAAATGTTAACTTTGGTAAAATAAGGGAGTTAGAAAAAATCTGTATTTCGTAAAACATTCGTTTGCAACTTAGCTGATCTAAAATTAGTATCTTAATCCTTAAATTGTATTACTTTGGCTCATGAATTTTCAATGCCTCTCTCTTGAGGCTGTAATACTCATCTTGCAAACAACAAAAAGACTTTAATAAAAGGTTTCACTCCCATGGGATCTGACTTCGCGTGGAAATATAGTCGCCTCGCGCCGACGCCAAACAACTTGTCTAAATTGAAGTAAAAAGACAAAAATCTACCAAAAGAAACTATTTTCGAAGAAGTTCTCATCGGGATTACAAGAGGAAACCTTTTGAGTAAGTACATCACTTTCTACAAAGAAACTCAATGCCATTCGACTTCTTAGTTCAATTAAGTAACAAAAATGTTAAACTTTGACTCTCTAAAGAAACATTTGCGCATGGAGTCCGAGGATTCAATCTCATCAAAAGCTTTGAAACTTCGTGCTTTCTTAATATAAAACAGATATGATAATAAGCGAATCATAAAACGAAAAGTCTACTAAAGACGAAGTCGCTAAAAAACTTCAATTTTGAGTTAAACTTTAGTTTTGTGGTTAAACGCCATCATTTGATGACATACAACAAGCCACCCGAAAGTCAAACGAAAACTCGATCTCTCGCTCTCAGTTCAATTGCAAGTCAGGTTAAAGTTCAGGGTACCACTAAAAAAATTAACCGCTCTTTTCATTTAATTCAATATAGAATTTGATGTTTACAGTTGGGTATAAAGAAGACCCAGCCAACATAATCTTGTTCGTAATTTTTTATTGATTAGAGCAACGCAATAAAAACATTTGCATTATGAAGACTTAAGATTGAAAGAACTTTTAAGCTTGCATTTGCTTTTTCCTTTTACACCTGTCTTTATAATCTAGATCAAACAAGAATATGAGCAAGATTTAAATAGGAATTTCTTGCTGGTTTGTTTAAGTTATAATGTGAGATACCATAACTTGAAGAGAGTCGAACTGCATGTGGTATAATATACAATGCTTTGCATAACAAAACGCGTTCACTTGTTTTGGCTCGTTTCCAACAGGAGGCCTCTGCGACTGCTTTTACAATCATTTCAGCGATTAAATGACAACTACACATCAAAGCTTTCAAGAAAGGTTAATTTTTGACGAGTTTCTTCAAAGATTCGGTATGTATAGACTGTGTGATATATGTTTACGTGTTTACTTTCAGAAGTCTAATGTAACTTTTTATTCAGCGCGCGAGCGATCGAGTAGCATATGATATAGGAGTTCAAACTTTGTATCCACCGTTGAAAAACTTAGCTCTTAATTCAGGTTCCGTCCATGCTAGCTACAAATAGGATTTTGCTTTAAAAGCTTTATACCCTAAGACCTATCAAAAACTTTATAAACAGAGGTTTCTTTCAATTTTTGAACTCTCAAATTGTTTGGATACCTTCAGATGAAATCTGATTTTTCACAAAAACTAGTCGTACACGAGTTGGCCTTAGTCAGTATAACAGAATAATGGCAGTAAATTTTGTTCAATTTTTAAATTTTTTCTTCTAAGCTACTTGTCTGCTCTTGTCGAAGACTTGTTCAACTCATAAATTGGTGTTTACCGTACAGATAAAGAAGCTATAGCTACAAGAAGGACACGTCCAAGACCCTAAAATATGTAATGTTATCGTACCGGCATTGACCTTTCCTTTACCTTTTAGTTTACAAAAACAAAAACGTAAATAAAAAACAAAAGAAATCAATCCCACATAACAGCTAGTCAAGATATTAAAATGAAAATCCAATTTTGACATGATAAACTCGCTTAAAATTGGGTTAAAACCTCGGCTGAACAAAACAAAACAAATTAGATCGAGTTGCTTTTGATCGAATAAACCATTTCAGTGAACCATATAGTTAGACCTAATATAAGTACACTCATTTTTGTAAGAAAGTCTTGTTTTCTAAAATATTTTGGCAATTTTAGCCTCAAATGTTCCTAAGCTGTTTTTAATATAGAATCGCATAGCTCACCATATAACGCGCATACTGATTGGCTAACTACTCTGGGTATTTTTTGTGTATGGAGTACCCACAGTACTGTTAGAAGCAGTATGCTAATTGGCTGAAAGAGGAGTATAGAATCATACGTTTGTGTATCTTAGGAAACACGACCTTTGATGTTTGATATATACAAGAAGCTGAGCTTGATAGAATAAAAAAGAAAATAACTATTCCATGTATTTTACTCTAGTTACAAACAATGCAAGATCGATTATTTGTCGAATCAATTATTTTTTTTATGATAATGTAACAAAAAAATAATCATTCTTGGCCGTTCCTCAGCCGCCGGTGTGTTCTTAGCATGTTCCTAAGTTTTGGCCGATTTTCTGCCTGACGTTCTTATAAGAAAGGTTATAAAAAAGAGAGTAAATTAAACATTTCTACCCTAAGCTCTGTTTTAGATGCCAAAACACAAATAACAGATAATTGAATTTTCTTCAGCGTTTTTCAAGTCCCAAGGTTATTCTATTAAGTTTCAGATGAAAAGTAGAACCTTTAATAATATTAGTTTTCGAAAATAAAACCTTTTCTCGCCGTTCCAGTTACATTTTTTAGACTTGAAGCGTGCCATGATGACGTAGTTAGCAGGAGGCATTTGACGTAGCACGAGGAATGAAGCAGAGACAATCCTTTTTACCTCAAAAAATTCAATTCTGGCTGCAATAGTCACATTGTTTATCTTTAATCAAATAATTATTCCCTTTAAATTGTTTGAAACAAAAATTTTATGACTTTTTTAACAGAAATAAAACTTTTAAGAAAATTTGAGACTAAAAACCTTAAAATATTTAAGAACTAACATTCAGGCTCGGCTCAAAAACTAGACCTTCTTATTAAAAAGAGTGCAGACCACGAAACCCATCAAGCACCTAAACTCAAAATCGTTACAGCGTCAAAAGTTCGAAGTAATACGTACGGTAAGCAAAAACCTTAAGTATTGCCAAATAAATTATACAAATGGCAAAAGTTTCTGATAAATTGAAAAGATATTCTTCTTCTTCTTTTTTCCAAATGGCAAAAGAAATTATCACCTAAAAAATCATTTGTACATATATGTATATCTTTAGCACGTGACTCCAGGAACACGCTTGAGCTGTTGATCTTACTCAAGTCGCTTTCAATTTGACCGGTTCTGTCCGGTTTAAATGAAAAGGCCAGGACCAATCAGGCTGAAACAAGCTGTGAAGTTGAAACATTTTCCAAATTCTACGAGCACGCGCAGCAAAAACTGAAAAAGCGCGCGCGTACATTTTCCCGCCACAAATTCCCGCGCTTTAGCCGACCGGAGAGGGAGAACTGAACGGCACTGATCCACGGGCAGGGCCATTTTGGCCAGAACCAGTTTTGAGAATTCACGCGTTCCATTAAAAAAACTGACTTACGTCCAGTCAAATCGAAAGCGACTTAAGTCAGCAGTGTATTAGGCACGGCTACACGGTGCAACATTGCATGCAACGTTGTACGCCAGCGAGACCCTTCGTATATAGCCACACGGTGAAATCATTGATTGCAGTTCTACAGGTGTAGGATCAGTTTGTTTTTCGCGCAATGTTGCGTGCAACAACTTCAGTGGTGGATACACGGTGCAATCGCGCAACATTGCAGGCAATGTTGCATCCTGAAGCCATACATGTTTGAACGGTTAAAAATAACGTACACTTATCGAAAAATTAATGAAGTAGGAAGCGTGTTACCTGGATAATGTCAACCTATTTAATCTTAAAACATATATGAGAAAACGCTGCCTCTGTTTTAATATCTGCAAACAGTTGGATCTGCGCGACTTCTCGGATAAGAAGGTTAATTCGTAGCCAAATCTGAGAAAACTCGTTTTTCCAATTCAGTTCGGCTGTAAGAAAAAACAATGTTGTTAAAAATGTCTTAGAAAAAACCCGACTTTCCATCTATGATAAACTGGCAGCCAGTACCACGCGTGAGATTTTTAGTTCACTTAAGAAATGCTAAGAGAAAACAGGCCGCAGGCAAATTCTTTAGTCAACTAAAAAATTCACAAGTGTTTCTATCAATGAACAGAGCAAGCAAGCGAGTTTTAAATTACTTTAATGAAATATTTAAGCCACACAAAAGCACCTATTCATATTTAGAGCTTTAATATCATCACAGCCAATCAGAACGAGTGCTATACATCTGCTTTAGTTTATAACCTTTTTTAAAGTGCCTATGACAGAAAAAACTGTCAGTTTTCTCAGTGGATATAGTCCTTGCTTAATGAGGCATACGTATACATGGGAGTGAAAAAAATTTGTCGAGTTTTGTTATTGTTCTCAAGATTAAAATGATTTCAACTAATTATGTCACAAGGTTTGAAACAACTTTTCCATCTTTTTGAAATTTTCTACCAACCCATAACTTTCGGTGATTTTTAACTAAGCTTAGACTGATTATGTATCTCTATTTGCAGCAGATTTCAAAAATTTAAAAATTTGCCGCTTCAGACTTTGAGACGTTATCAGTTGAAAACATTAAATGTTAATATCTCGATCGATACCCATAATTAAACATTTTGACAATTTTTTTCCATCCCTATGCCTCATTTAGCAAGGTCTATCCGCTAAGATACTATTTTTTTTCTGTTACAGGCCTATTAAATCATTTGAACTAAACGGAGCATTTGTTTTGTAAAATTAGGCCTTACTGTACCGAAACAGACCTATTGGAGCCAGTCAGGACAGTGTTGCGAAAAAGGCCACATAAATGTTCGATTCTTGGCAAAGTCGGTTATCGAACCCGAGGCCAGTCATGAGCCAAGCTTGCACACGTTATTTTTTCCTTTCAGTTTTAGCAAAAGAAAAATATTTCAAAAGGCCAGGTGATAACATAACGGGTGCTAAAAAGATCAATCATTTAGGAACAATTCAAAGAGATTAGAAATACCAGCAAGAACATAACCTAGCACTTAGTAACAACTTTGCACTTCTTGCATCAAAGCTATTAATTATGTATTCATCACAAAACAAAAATTTGGAAGTTAAACTAATTGCAGTCTTTTTCACATACAGAACGAGTTGATTGTGCCATACCTGCGGGACTGGCTTAACCTAAGGCGATCACAACTTTTGAGGTTCACGAATTCTGCAAATGACAAGCACTTTTTAGGTGAACACGACAAACTTGTGTCTGGGTTCTCAACTAGGACCGATAAAACAGTAAGATAATTTTTCTAGCAATAATAATAAATTGTTTGCGTTTTTAAAACTTCATTGGCACTAAACTGAAAAAATAAGCAAAGCCTTCAGCATATATATACATATATATATATATATACGTAGTGATAAAAGTATTAAGGGAACAACTGCAAGCAGTTATTTTTTTTGGTTTAAACGCTTTTCAGAAACGAATTCCATCTATACCGAGCAACACGAGTCTGATATAGACACAGCTCAATTTATTTCGAGTTAAGTTGGGTTTCGGTGTAAACGCGATTTGCAAATAATAGTAGCAGCATTTAGAGTTCTTTTTTTTAAATACTGCTTTGCTGTAACGCCTTTTAACGGCTTAAAAAATGTTTTTCTATTATTTTAGATAAAAAAAAGTTTATTAGAAAAAATAGAGTTCTCTTGTCGAAGACTGGACTCATTTGTCGTAAAAAAGTATTCGAACTAACTCAGTGCTGAGAAAAATTCAAACAAAAGTTGAATGAACTTTAACGTACCGAGTTATCTAAACACAAAACACAAAACGAAAACGTCGCGGGCCGGTCGGAGTGTACTTTGTTTTTCGTAAAGCGTTTTCAAAACTGAGTGAATAATTAATTTCTCAGTTTTACTAAACATAAAACGCTTGTCTTTCCACCTCAACGTTTAAATGTAGCTTGTTGGTGTGTGTATATCAGAAAATTTTTTGCATCAGATTATGTACGAGCTTTTAAAATTAAAACAAAAAGGTTCATTTTGCGCTTGAAATTCTAACTAATTTTAGCAAAATCGCATGTTTTAACAGTGCAACATATAAATTTAGAATTTTTTTACTGTCGGCGAATGTTCTGGTATAGGGTTTTTTTACAAATAAAAAATCGGAGTTTCAATTATTCATGTAATCGATTTGTCGGTGCCGTTTTGATACTATTTTTGGCCAAACTCAAAGTTCTAATCAGCGCTTTGTTGGGTAAAACTTTACTTATCAGTTTCTGTAATTGTAAGAACAAAGGCAACGTAATATCAACATTAAAAGAAATGGTTTCACAAGCGCGCTGCGGGAGGCGTTGTTCTTTCTTCTTGAAAATCATGTTTTACTACTTATTACAAAAATCTTAACAATGAAAAGACTCATTTAGCATATACAGACTAAACGAGCATTGTGTCATGCAGAAAACTAAGACACAAGTTTAATAAAATACCGGTAAAAGCTGACAGGGAGACAGGGCTGTGTTTTCATGGATGAACAAAAAACGCAAATTCAAACTTTAACCGCCTAGTGTCGGATCCAAAAGCAATCTTCGAAAAGTCAAATAATAGTCAATGCTTTAGCCACAAACTATAAACATGAGAACGCAGTAGCTTCTCTATACAATCATAAGTTAAGATCGATGTTTTTGGATAAACTATAGGATATACGTCGCTTCATAGCTTACAAGTTACAAATTCCAGCTTTTTACGACAACTGATTCATACAATCTTCAAATTATAGAAGAAAAACTCAGCTTTAATTTTTTACCAAAACACTTTCCGTAGCAGTCTTTTAAAGTTGTCTGAAATAGTTAGCATTAATTTGTAAGCAAATTAATTGGTTGAAAGCTAAAATTGATGCACCATCATTCAAAAACAGATTTGACAGCACTTCACGATTCAGTCCTTGCAAAGATAAATCTTACATTGCATCGGCATTAGGCGAATTGAGCTTTTTGTACTGAGGCCAGTTAAAAAAATATATATTCCGGTTTATCGTTAGCGCACGCTTTGCTGGATTTTTTCCAGTTCATCTTTTTTTTATTTTTGAATAAATGAAATATAGGACGAAAGAGTCGAGAATTTTTTTCCTTGTTGCGAAACAATAGACAGTAACAAACAGTTCGACAGGCGGCATATTGCGACACTTGAGTCTACGTCAGCAAGCAACGCAAAGTTTTGTATTCTAGAACATGTAAGAAAAGAAATACATCATGCTTGTCAAAGAGTTAACATTGAAAATATACACTATTAATAGATTGTATTGTAATATGGACCGTAGTAGAACTAAGTTTGGAAGTAAGTGGTGAAGATTTATTCCCAAATTTACTCGGTAGTCCTCCAAATTACTAAAACTAAAAATCCGCTCGCCCTCACGCACTGAATTTTGGCCATTTTGATGGTAAAGCGGGATATATTTTTATAGAGAGAGTCTTATACAGTCTTAAATGTTTTTTCGGTTGGTAGTCTGGGTATTAAAATTTAAATACTGAAACCTCTTACAGAATCAACTAGATTCAAAACGGTTTCGTTTTTGATTGTACATTTGGCTCAGCTGAACTTTAAAAGTCTGACCCGGAATTCGCATTAACACTTTTTTCGTTTTTTTCGGTTCAAAGTTGACCGATATCATTCGTGGCCGCTGCTTATCAACATACACCACCCTATCGTTACATACAGATGTCTACAAAAGTTTTTGATTTTAATTCTTTGCTTTCTATGTATGTATATGTATTAGCAGTGGTTTTGCGTGTGTTTATGAGAACTTAAAGAGACTTCCAGTGTTGCGTGCTTTGACTTAAAAGATATTTCGAGTGAGCCTCTTGTTTGCAATTTTGACGTCAACAAGTAAGCCGCATTGAACGGGTGAAATGTTTTTAATTATTTTGTTGCCAAAAACAAACTATACGTAAACAACAAGGTTTGGATCATAATGAAAAGCGAAAACTAGTTTGATTGATATTGTTCGATGTAGAAGCAGGCTAGTCGGTATATTGCAGCCAAAGTTATGTATATATACGTCAAGTTATCTACATCAAACAAACATATGATATAAAAAAAAAATTAGAAACAGACTTTTATTAGACTGAATGGTTAAGGAGTGTCGATATAGCTGATAATTCGTTGTCTTACATCTTATATGACGAAATCTTTGTTGCATTTCCATTTTTAGTCATTGTTTCGAAGAATTATTGCTCTCTTAAAGTTAACTGTATTATTGGGCCGTCCAAAAACGTTTCAAGTCCAACTACGTACAATACATGCGTTCTAAGTCATTAAGCTTCATTGATTTGTGGCGTGAGCGATCTTTTTAAGACGCTTTTAAGCACTTGTATTCAAGTTGAATAGAAGTTGACAAAAACAAAACCATTACCTTTTGGCTCCGGCTTGTCACACTAAATGGCGTCCAATTGCTATACGAGACGAGTTTTCTTGAAAAGAACACACAGTTAAAACAGCACGGACTAAGCAAATTGACCCAAACTGTAGAAAGAGAGATAAAACTTAGAACAGCACAACTGGATCTTTTGTCCACGCATATAATAGCATTTTACGGTTAAATTAACGACAAATGTACAAATTTCTATGGCCTTTTCTCTTCACAGAGTGGGTGTGTTTCAAAATTAATGGTTGACACGGCTGAGTCAAAGATGATTTGTAGAATTTCTTGCCGACAGCTGCGCTCGTTTTCAAAATAGAAAGGCTTCCAATTTCTCAAGTTTATAGATTTTTAACGAGCAAGGAAGCTATCGGTTTTGGCTCTCACATCAGCTTTAAAAGTCCTCATTTAAGCGAGTCAGATGAAACAATGCAAATGATTACTACCGCCCCACACGTTACAACTGAATTTACCGAATTTTTTCTAGCTATTTTTTCCCCTTGATTGCCAAAGGAAAGTAACAGGTAATAAGTGAATCATAAAAGGAACATTAAAACCTGTCTTTTTGTCTTAGTGACAAACAAAACTGTGTTAAACTTTGTATAAACAAGTAGAGACTCTCTAATGACATAATCTAATGGGCACATGCGACACTACGTGTTATTGTCGCCTACCGAGACACAATTTTTGAGCTCAGAAACCTTAATTTTGTTTTATAACGTCGTCAAAAAAGCAATAAAGGATTTATTTTGATTGGAAAGTGTTTCTTTAGCTAGAAATTTGCCAGACAGGCAGGCGCATTTCAAGCTGGGAGGTATAGAGGCTTACTTCAGACACAGTTGTTCATAAGTTTTTACGTAAATAAACTCAAGGTTAATATTCTTTCTCCCTGTAAGGAGCCAGTCTTAATAAGATATATTGAAAATCTCAATAAAAGTTTGCGAAAGCAGGCGTATCGTGACTTGGAAGTTGATCTCAGACACAGTTTTTCAATACCGATGAAATCCAGATTCTGCATGTGAAAATCGCTGAAGTCGAAAGATATCGAGGGTGTGTAAACGATCCTTTTTTTAAAAACTGACCCAACGTATGAAAAATTCTACTTTACTTATTTGTTTTAAAATATTGTTGATATCTTGAAGAGAGATTACCATAAGTCCGTATATAAATAGAAGCGTTAGAAGACTGTTCTTTACGACGAATATTTAGGTTTCACTAGTAAAATGTTTTTAGTTGCAGGAATTTTGAGGTAGCAAGTTTGACGGAGATCGAAAATGAAATTTCTTGAAATCATCTTCACAACAGTCCATGTTCTGTGGCCAATCTTCCTCGTCAGTAAAGGTATGTCTTGAATAAAGACTTGTGTTCTTAGCGAAATTGATATGTTGTTATTTTTTACCATCCTTTATTATAATAACCCGAGATTGAAAGAAGCCCAAAATTTAAGAACATTCTAACTTTAAGAACATATTCAAGCTGATCATAAGGAAACGCGAAGAGCTTTTTGACACTACACAAGATTAATTATGGAAATAAGTTTTTTCTCAGTTAAAAATCGACCGCGCAGTATCGCTTTTAGTGTTGTACGTGTGTAATTTTGTTTTCATATTTCTTTCTTGCAAGCCATGGTGGAAGTCAATTCAATTCCTGCTTCCGGTCGATTTGAATAAACGAAACAGGAAAATAACACGCATGCTGAACAGTTATGTTTAAGAACATTTTGGGAACATCTTCAAAATAGTTAAGAACATCAGAAATATTAGTAAGACGTTCTTGATAAAAAAAAGAATGTAGTTAACACAGTTTATAACTTAAATGTACTATTTTACATTTATGCATATATTAAGCTTTTTAGCTTTAAAGCATAAGTCAAATGCTATACCGAATATAAGACTACTAAGATTTGTTGCAAACCTGAATAGAAAGCAAAAATAAAAACGTTACGATTATATTAAATGAAAAAATCTCCTGCTACTACTACGGTTTTATGAATGATATAGCATTGGAAATACATACCAAAAACAATACATTGTTTTACCTCTGCGTTCATCTAAATAGATATATTTAATTATTCATAAAAAAACGTTTTTCAGAGAAATTTACTGTAGTACATGTTTTAATAATTCAACTTATAGTCAACTCTGCAATATTCACCGACTCATGCCTTATAGCCATTTACTTAGTACGAATTATGCTGCAATTGAACAAATCAACTAACAACTTCAAGATGTGTATTTATACAAATCATCTTAGGATTTGAAGAAACAAAAACAATCTGAAAGAGTAAAACACAAAATTTGTTTGGGCAATCGAATAATTCAGACTTGCTCGCAAAATAATACGGTTTTCAAACTGAACTTTTCGTGAGTAATTCCCTTGTGTGGTTTAAAAGGCGGAAAATTTAAAGTTCTGTAACAATTTGAAATACTTTTGTTCCTCGATCAAGCTATGTCCAGGCGCCGTTAAAAAAGGTTGGCAGCCTTTGTGCACACGCTTTTTTAAAATAAAAATCGGTAAATTTTTCCGAGGCTCATTGTTCTTAATTGATTTTTCGGCAATTTGAACCTCAAATTGTTCATAAATTGTTCTTATTTCAAAGTGTGGTTTAAATTGAATATAAAAACTAAGCCTAAGTTATTGCAATACGTGTATTGGATTACAAATTATAAGGACTTAGTTCCGGCAAGTAATGAAGTATATATATATATTTTTTTTCAAAATAACCTCCCAAGAGTGTAGATCTTTGCCAGAGTGAATTAATAGATAAAAAATAAACCGGCTAAAACAC
>JAOBAT010091437.1:2594-17511 GCA_026413305.1 Hydrozoanthus tunicans
ATAACCAAGACGTGTCATAACCGAGGCGTGTCATAACCGAGACGTGTCCTAACCGAGACGTGTCATAACCGAGACGTGTCATTTGACATCCTTAACAACAGTGAAGAACAGTAAGTCATTGTATTGACTTATAATCGAATGGCTGAGTGACCTATAAAAACGCTACGTCGTATTTTTGACTTTTTCTTTGCAAACCATTCAATACTTTATAGTATACAGCTTTACGGACTCTTTATAGGCGGATTTCACAATGACGTCATTGTTTACATTAACCTCACTAAAATAAAACTAACTTCAACATTGAGACAAAATGAATCCAAAATTCGATAGATTTTCGCAAAGTGAATGATCATTAAAAGTTTTAGCTCAATATACCGAATACTTTGAGAGAAACGAGGCTTTCAAAGTTGTTGAATTACAAAGATTGTATTGCTTAGTGGCTAGAGTTGCCTCAACTACATGCAATTACTGTAAGTTTTGGAGTTTTAAAAGGTTCACTTCTCCGAAAGTATCCAATCTATCAAGCTAAAACTTTGACTGCATGACTACTAACTGCACTACACTCAAGCTCTATCGAATTTTATGTTTTTATTTTATTTTATGTGAATAATGAAATCCAACTTTTTGAAAAGCATTCTCAACCACGCATAAGACAGAACGTATAACCAGCTTATAAATCCGACGTTCGAATTCTGATAAACAACCCGTCACAGATTGTGTATGCTAGTTTAATATATATAAGACAACCTTAACGGTCTTTTATTTTTAGTACCATTTGAGGCGAAAATATAATTTCAACCAATATGCGTCGCGGTTAGGAAAACGACACTTTTATAAGAATGAAGCTCGTTCTTTGCCTGAAAAATGAGAACCAAAACCTCCCAGCTGTTTAGTGAAAAGATTGCCAAGTTTCCTTTCGTAACAAAACTTATTTCTTATGGCTTTCCGTTGCTACTGGCAAAACCATACAGTGATACCTTTAACTAGCAGAATTCATCGAATGACTAGAGACTATTGGACGGACGAAAAAATCGCAATCAAGCACACCATAAACGGTGCCCCCCCCCCCCCTGGGGGGTTACTTATTTTAAGACCTTACAGACGGGGGGTTTATTAGAGAGGGAAGGTTTATCTTAAAATTGTCAACAGCCAATGGCAGAAACATACCATGAAATCTGGTTACCAAAGACATTAAATAGCAACTAGTAAGTCTGTGTTCCTCTGGCGTTGTATACAATCAGCACTTTACAAAAACTGAAACAGATACAACTGTTGACGAAATGTATTTTTGATACAAAACACCTTATTTTTCAGCTCCATCGTCTTTGTGTTTGGAGGGGACAGGGCTTAATAGAGAGGGGGTGCTTATTCAAAACTTGAAACACTAGACGGGGGGGGGGGCTTATTAGAAGAGTGGCTTATCAGAGAGGAGGGGGGGTATGTAACAGCGTTAACGGTATTCACGATTTTACAACACAATGAACTAAATACATACCAAATGCACCTCATTTTTCTCTATGTCGAATACAATTATGAAGCACTTACCTTGGGTAAAAAAATACACTCTGGTCCCATCACCTCTCACATAGAAATTATCGGACAAGCACTGGCCTATAGGAAAGACAACACAAACAGTTCAGAAAATACTCACTTTAGCCTGCCCTGAAGTTTTTGCACATGTAACAAACGAAAATCATAGTGATTTGAATACTGTTAATGCTCTAAGAACCCCTCCATTTCAGTGCTTCAAACCTTAGATAAGTTCCCTCTCCCCCCCCCCCCCCCGAATACCAGTACAAAGGCAATGGAGCCAAAGTATAAGGCATAATGTGTCAAAAACGTAATTGTAACATTTCAATATTGACAAAAGTCTCGAAAATTCAGCAGAAATAACAAACTTGTGAAAGTAAAAATCACGATATTCTGTCTGTTAGTTTATATTTTTACTGCAGACCACTAGATCTCAAAAGGACACCAATAACCTTTTATGCAAACTAGGATTCTGTGCAACAAATTATACTGTACTCTATGAAAAAAAGTTTAGTTTAACTACTGTGTAGACCCCACTCTTTTCTGCTAGCTACACCACCTTCACGGAATAAAAATCTGAAACTTACATTTATAATGAAATTGATAAAGATCATTTATACTCTGTTCCTCACCTTTTTTGAAGCGGAGCTGTGCCAGATCGTAGCGGCCGTAGTCGCGAAAAAGGATCATCCCTCCTGGTTTTAAATACTGGTAAATACATCATAACAAACCATTAGAAAACTCCAAAAAATATTCTTTTATACCAGGGTAGAAGACCTCAAAGCGTACCTTGCATGGTGTTGGCCAGAGCAGAGTACCTTGGTGTTGGCCAGGGCAGAGTACCTTGGTGTTGGCCAAGGCAGAGTACCTTTGCATTGGCCAGAGCAGAGTACCTTGGTGTTGGCCAAGGCAGAGTACCTTGGTGTTGGCCAGAGCAGGGTATCTTGGTATTTGCAAGGGCATGGTACCCCTCTGTACGGGCCCAGGAATGGGCATCTCAGTCTATGTCAGGGAAAGATATCTTGGTGTGGGTAAGGTTTAGGGTATTCCTCTGTATGTACAGTACCTCTGTAAATGCCAGGGAAAGATACCTTGGTGTGGGCAGAGCATAATACCCCTCTGTGGGCTGCTGTAAGGGCCAGGGAAATAAACTTGGTCTGGGTAATAACAGGGTATCCCTCTGTATACCTCAGAGTGGACCAGAGAAGGGTACCTTGATGCTGATGGGGCCAGGGAACCTCTGTGTGAAATCTGGGTACCTTGTTATCTACTACCCTTCTTCAATTCCTCAGCATTTCCAGAATAATTAGAATGAGGTTCCTAGGTCATTTATTAAGAAAATTGTAGTTAAAATAAAACAACACTTACCTTAGCTAATCTATTAATGACAGGCTGCATTCTATAAAACAAATTTTAGATATTACTTAATGGAGAAGAGATTTCTGTTACTTAGCAAATCATCTGAGATAAAAGGGGCTGGGGAGGGGGTTGTGGGGGAGGTTGGGGCTGTAAATTTGATAAGATTTCATGCGTCCAAAGCTTATTGCCTTATAAGGTAGTTGGGGGCAAACACATTTCTTGACCATGCTTGTTGTCTTGGGTGAAACAATTTTAACAAACTTCAAATCGCTCATTCCATGTTTGAGAAGAAGAGAAGATTTAAAGTACAAAATTCATGAAGTTAAACATTTTTGTTACTTCAATGGATAGACTTTGCTAAATTAGGAATTCGGTGGTGAAAAAACTGTCTTTTATGGTTCTAGATAATAATTATTATAATGATGACATCACTAGTGGTTCCAAAAAATTGGGTTTTTTTAAATCTGTAGCAAATCCATAACCCTTTAAATTATTTACTAGGCCAAAACTTTTTGGGCTGGGACCGGTTCCTCAAAACCCCGATTAACTTAACCCAGGGTTAACTCTTAACAAAACCTACTGGTTGCCATGGTGATTAACCCTGGGTTAACACTAATTGGTTTTTGAGGAACTGGGCCCTGATGATTTATCTCAAGGCAGATAGATCATCAATCCAAGCTCAAATTCGTTATAGATTGGCAGCAGATTTTAAGACAAAAGCTCTTTAAAGTGCATTCATGTGAACTTTTTAAGTAATGGTCCGTATAAGAACAAGAGAACCTCCCATTATTCTGCGGCATTTCACTTTCCCCAGAGAGAGAGAAGGGAGAGAGGTGTTTATTTAAAATTGTACAACATTGCAGTCTACTGACTGAATTGCATGACATTACATACACCAGAATGATTAAATTTTCACAGAGAATACGTCGACCAGTATACAACACAGTTTTAAAGTAAAAAGCATTGAAATTCTATTAGAAAGCAATCTTTCTTTTGTGTTAGATTATTTTAGCCAATCATAGAACTCCAAAACAAAAGGGAAGAAAACTTTTTAATTTCAATGTTCCCCACATAGAATTTTTCTTAAATTTAAAAACAGAAATGTTTCAACTAGAAAGGAACAAATGAGCAGACTGGAAAGAAATACATCAGCTTACTTATCAAGATATTGTCCATTTTTAAAATTTAGCAAATCATCTCAACAGTTTAATAAGACCCCAATTAGCACCTTTCTGCATCCCATTGCCCTTCATCTCTCTCGTTCTTACACAGACCATTTCTTAAAACATTAGGAAATATGATTTTTCCTTTTTTCTACCTTTAATAACAGCCTAATTTCAATTTTTAAAGGATCAAGAAAAAAACAAGATGGAAAAATTCCTTAGTCTATCTGGGACTTAAAAAATAAAATTAAATAATTGATAAACCCTAAACACATTTCCTCAATGTATTATTTCATTTAATCTTTACTGTTTAAATTACTTTATTAAGTAATTTAGATCCTAACAAAGCTTAGGACACTTGTTTCAAATGATGACTTACTGTTCTGGTTGGATGGCTGACAGTACAAAGATCATAGTAATGATATCTAAGCTTCCAAACTTAAATGGATACTCAAAGTCTTCCTGGGTGATATCGCATGCAAATGCATGGCAGCGACCTGTTTTGTAGTCATCATGTGACTATAAAGAACAAAACAATGAGGAATGTCATAAGTAATTTTTTCATTAAAATAATTTATCGTCAAAATAAACATTACAAACATATACTCATGTAAGTTTTAGAGCATAAAGCCAAGCTTAAAGTGCCTATGACATGTACAATTTTGTTAGGTCAGCAGATAAACCTAGCTACAGAATGAAGAATAGCGATGAAATATTTTGTCAAAATCTGTTATGGTTCTTGAGATATTAACATTAAAACCTTTAACTAAGTTAGTGAAAATGGTAATGAAGATGATAACAATGATCACAGTGATGATGGTACTGAGGGTGAGAACAATGGCGGTGACTATGGTAATGTTGTTGAAAACAATGACAGCTAGCGATAATAACAAGGGTCATAACAATGACAGTGATGATAACAAGGGTGACAATAATGACAGTGATGATGATAATGAGGGGAATAACAATGACAATGATGATGATATTGTGGTTGGTAACAATTACAGTGGTGATATTGAGGGTGATAACAATGACAGTGATGATGATAGTGAGGGGAATAACAATGACAGTGGTGATGATAACAAGGGTGAAACAATGACAGTGATGATGATATTGGGGGTGATAACAATTATGGTGGTGATTACAATAAGGGTGATAATAATAACAGTGATGATATTGAGGGTGATAACAATGACAATGATGATAATGAGGGTGACAACAATGATAGTGACCATGATAATGTGGGTGAAAAAACTAAGATTCTGGTTGTAGAAACTTTTTGTCGACTTACAATAAACTTCGCTTTACCTTCACTAAATCAACAGCATTTTCTGAGAAATCACAGCAATAAACATACAGATTTGGATCACTGAAAGGTAATACAAGCCATCATAAAGTCAACATTACTGCGAAGGTCCACTTTTTGTTTACCAATTATTTCAAAAGCAACATTTTCTACCTGCAATTAACTGAAGACACTATAGAGTGATTTAAAAAAGTGGAAGGTTAAAAAACATGATATGTAATATATTTCTGTTCTGTTAAACTGTAAAGACTACTTAGCCAAAAAATCGATTTTGCAGTTCAAAAGATTGAATATTTTCCACATCTTAAGTTGGTTCTGGCTACCTTCATTTCATTCTCAAGCAACCTAATTATTCAAATTTTCCATGGGATCATGCCAAAGAGCCTCCAGGAGTCTCGTGCCTTCAGCATTCATTTGGCCCATCTCCTCATTCGATTGCACCATCCACAAAACATTCTGGCTATAGCCCTCGGGCCAGTTGTTTGAAAGCTGATTAACTTTAACCCAATATCAACTCTGAACAAAACCTATTGGATATCATGGTACTTAACCCTGGATTAGGCTAATTGTCTTTTGAGTAACTTGGCCCTGGTCTTTAAATGTTTTGGTTAAATTTATAACAGTGAACATTAAGAAATTCATTTTAATTTTAATTGTACTTCCCTGATTCAAAATTGGGGCCTTTTATTATGGCCTCTGTAATAAAATAATGATTGAGACCTAAAGTTCTTGAAATGTGTGACACAGACTTGATTGTACCCTAGTATGGCTAGTATGGTACAGATTGCTTTCATTGGTATGTAGATATATGGTTTGCCTAAGTACACAGATTGATGTCATGTGGACTAATTGTTATGAAGACAGTTTGATTCATTTATCTAAAGCAGTAACTGGTTATAATGTTACAACCAATAATTAATTATTCACATCTATATCACTTTCATCACAATAACTTTATCACTGTTAGTATAATCATCTTGGCACTATTGTTGTTGTTGTTATCATTTTATTATTACTTTTACCCTTGTTATTATCATTATCAATATTATCATTATTATCATTTTTTTATTTTTTTACTTTTATTATTACTACCATCTTTATTATTATTATTATTATTATTATTATTATTATTATTATCATTGTTATCATTTTTATCACTGCTAATATTTTTATTATTACCAAAAGTTACATTTAAGAAACATTATCAGTACTGTCAGATTTATTCTACAAGTGCCACACATACTTGTTTGTTTGCAGAACAGGAAACACTGTATTGCCAACTCCACACCCAACCTGAATCAACAAAGATGACTGATAAGATTAATCCCTGTTAATTTTGTACGTTAAATATAATTTCATATATACAAGAGTTTAAAGCTGCAAATATAATTTGAGGTTATTATTCATTAACTACAATGATCCAATGATATTAAGCAAGCATTGTTTCTCTAAAGCTTGACAAACTTGTGGTTGTACCATTAGCTTCTCTGTTAGTTTATGCATTATACCTTTTAGGGTCATTTTCTGATCTGTCTGTCAACCAACCCTACCCACTTTTCAAGGGAGTCCCCTCCCCTGGATTTATAGCAAACTAGTAAGTTTTTGCTCAAACACTGGTCCACCAGCCATGCAAACTTGCCATGATCATATGAATTGTGCTTTACCAAAATGTACTTACTGAACAAGAACTTAAGACAAAAGTCCTTTGGCGAATGTCCAATTATGTGCGCGCCTTTATTAACTGCATATCATGTTCGGCACAGCACGAGGGGACTTAACGCCAACCTGCTAGCTACTCAGGGAAAATTTTCAGATTTCAGTTGGTATTTTTTAGGGTGGAAAGTTTTTATCCCTTGGTACTTTATTAAGGTATTTAGGGGACATTTCTAATGGTCATCCCTACCTTTTTCACCCCAAAATCTACCCCCAGGTCCGACATGTACCTCTGTCTACAGATAGTGTTGCAAGAAAGGGAACAGAAAACTCCACATTCGTCATTGTACCATCAAAGCCCTGAAATAACTCGCATTCATCAAAACCAATCCTGGCTTTCGTTATTTTCTATAGTCATAGAGCCTGAATTGACTGAACCAACTCCAAGTTTAGTAGCCTGCATATCAGGTTTGGGGCAGAGGGTGGAGAGAGGAGAGAATGGGGAGAGGGGGAAGAGAAGGAGCGTTTGCAATGATCTATTCCCCACTCCCTCTCATCAACGCAAGCTACAAGCTGGATGACTGTCCAGCTCTGGGATACGGTACTGTCATATGATTAAAGTTCAAATATATTCAAAGCCCAAGGAATTGCAAGCCTTGCATGCTAGCTACTTGGCCTTTACAATACTGACAAAAAGCTATGACTTACCTCAAATATCACCTTCTTAGTGCTTTCTGAGTGCGAGGTTAAACCAGCTGCCAGATGCATGTGTTCAAGTTTTCTAGCAACACATGGGCTGTGATCACATTTACAAGCGCATTGACCTTTACAGTCTTCTTCAGAATTGCAGTTCTTGCAAGAATGGGCTTGTTTAACCTCATTTACCTCTACAGATAGACTTCCACATTCTGTAGAACTGAGCTGCTCTGCACTGTTGCCACATGTAGGGTGTTTTCCCAAAGGTATGTCTCTTGCATTTGAAGATATTGTTTCCAGTTCTGGGAACTCAGTAAACAGCCAATGTCTGTCTTTGAAAAACCTTTTAAAGGAGAAATTTTGAACATAATGAGCTAGTCTTAAAACTATCTGAAAAAAAAAAACTAGGCAAAAACTAAGAATTTATCTCTAGAGATTTTTAAATTCAATTACATTCTACCTTTCAATATTAATGCCAATATTACAAATAGACTTTTTCATGCATGGCATAAGTTTCACTATCTTTAAAAATTCAAGAATGGTAACCAGGCATAACATTTTTAAATTAAAATAGTAAAAGCGTTCTCTGGTTAAAAATCTTATTAAAATACAAGCTTTCTTTGACAAGTGGAAAACTTAACTACAGAGCTATGCATATAAAGGTTAAGAAGTGTAAGGTAAAAATGAATAATTACAAAGGAATTACAATATTGAGTATAAACCAAAAGGTGAAAACAATAACTTAAAATTATAACTAAAGTTATAAAATAAAAATATATAAAGGTTGTAGTCTGACAACCAAAACCTTGTATTTTAATAAGATTTTTAGCCAGAGAACACTTTTACAATTTTAATTTAAAGTTTTAATATCCTTTTGTGTGCATTCAAATTAGCCTGTCTAGCCTTGCTTTTTTGGTAACAAATTCTTTTGATACTTCAACTCAAGAGTGAGGTTAGACTGCAGGCTAATTTGAATGCAAAAAAATCATAATGACTAAAATCACTGCCATTTATGAAAATGGTCTATGATGGTTGGCCATGATGATGTTTAGTTTGGCAAATAATCCCAGACAAACAATTAGGGAGATGTGTGTTTGAGACTTGCTCAGGGTAAAAATTCAAAATTTTGGACAATTGTGTTCAAAGATAAATATTAATTTTGTGATTATCTCTAATAATACCTTTAAAACTTTTCTCTTGCCACAAAAATCTATATTACTTGACATATAAAACACTAAAATTAATAAAAGCATTATTGGCTTTTTCACCAATAGGCAAACTCTGCTATTTAATATTTTTTTAAAGAACAGAAACTGTCAGATTGAAAATAAACGAAAATACAAACCATTTAGAATAAAAAACAAAATTAGTCACCAAAACAAAATAAATTACACAAAGAAAATGATCAGGATCTCGGTTGTGAAAATTTAACCAATATTACTATATATAATATAAATATTGGTACAAATTTGCCATATAGTTAGTGCTCAAAGGGTCTCCCAATTTGTTTTAAAGCATTTTTTTCTAAAGCTCTCAAAGTTCTAGAGTGTTGGCTATTGATTGCTACTTGATGCAAACGATATGACATTGTATAACACTGATGAGGATTAATTTACACAAAATCGTAGTCATCTTAGTCACCTGTTTTGATGTTGTGAATAAAAGTCATCCCAGAAATGGTATGCTTCATTTTCATATTTCTCTGAAAAAGAATTTCAATGATAACAACCATTAAGTTTAAAAACCACAACTGGTTGTGATTTCACCCATTTGAGTTTCTTAAAAGTATAGTATACTCTGGACAGGGCAAAAACTTTGAACATCTATTATTTTAATCTAATGCTGTCTTTGAGAAGCTCTCAACTCAAATTTTGGTGTTGTGTAATTTGCACTGATTGGCACATAAAGGATGGAACTTCTTAGACCTTGTACACACTGTGTGAATTGTGGTATTTACTGCATCAAGTGTGTTGATTGAAACTCTTACCCTGAAGCTCTTGTTCAACAACAAGGGAAGAATTTTCTTTTATTTTCTTTAAGGCAGCTTCTTCTTGTTCTGGATCCCACTCCACATTATCCCTGGAAAAAGATTTATTGAAGCCACCACAAGGACGTAATCTTTAGATCGGCTATCTAGACTACAGAATACCTGCACTCATAATCCTATCTTTGTAGCGTTAAGTGGCTATGTTGCCTATGTAATATAAGGCATTTCTTCATCACATAACTGCATAGCCACTTCACAAAGATACTTTGTTCTATCATAAGACACACCTAGATCAATACTTTATTTTCCACTATGTAGCTGTGACTAGCCATTGTACACAAAGATACTTCATTTTGTAAGACATGCATACCGATAAATTTTTTCCACCCAGATACAAAAATATTTGCTATTTAGCTGAGTAGCAGAAAAAACATGCAATTCATCGAAATGTTTGGAGCCTGCGGAGTGATCCTTACTTTGAATTCCCAAAATCAGTGGAGAGTTACAACAGAAGAGCTCGGAAGTTTATTTGAGTTAGATGGAACGTTTTGTTTGCACTGTGTTTTATTTGCGATGGAACGTGGCCGAGTTGATAAGTTGGCCTTGGGATGTTTTCACAGTAACTCAAACAGAAAATGCAAATTTTTCAGTTCCAGCCTTCTTAAAATAATTTTCATATGACAATGAGCTCATCAATTAACAACTAGACAGCATATTGCAACATATACAGCAGATTACTAAAAATTGAGAAATTAAAACTTTCAAACAACTTTGCCCTGAGAGGCCGGCGTGACAACGATTGGGTAAAGAAACTCTTCAAGGTAATTTTCAAGCATTGATATTGTTGTCATTTTGAATCAATGCATATGCATATGCTCAAAAGATGAAGTGAAACCCTGCTGAGCTTGGTGAGGGTCAAGGTGTGCACTAGTCAGGAAAATGCCTAGATCCACCCTTGCAAAGACCGATACCATAGTCAAGTTCGACTAACTATGCCGATACTTTATTTTTAACCATGTAGCCATAGCCTTGGCCAGTCAATACAAAGACTGTCTGCTTGCAGTGTGAGAGATTTTGCAGTTGCTCCTTTAGATTCTTTTTTCACATTTACATAATAACTCTCGCTGCTTGTTACAATAAACCGGGTTATCCAAATGAATTAGTTCAAACAAACAAAAAAGTCTCTATGGTAATTCGAAAATCAAAACTACTGTAAGTGTCGTTTGTGTGTAAATGTTGAATGCTAAACAAACATATTCTGCACTTTTCTTATTGAAGTTAGCGCACGACAGATAGTTTATTTGCTTCAGCGCGATTTTATACATTGTATTGGATGGGGTCGTTCCTTTTATTATTCGAACCCCCTCTATGGATTAGGTCCATCGAAAATGCACCTTTATGGTTCGGCTGATATTTAAACTATAACCCTACGAACCTCCAAATATTAGATTAGGTATGTGTTGGAATCGTCTTGGACGTGGTCCACCGAAAATGCACCTTTCGAAACCAACTGATATTCATATTAGAACACTAGAAATTAGGAAAAATTAGAATTTGTATGTGTTGGGATCGTCTTGGATGAGGTCCACCGAAAATGCACCCTTTGTAATCTTGAAACTCTGCTTGTGAAGTCAGCGCAACTTAACGAGCGACCTAGGCGCATTTTGCTTTATGTAGCATCCAAATAAGCAATACTTTACTAAACCTGCTTTTTTTATCTTGTAGCAATACAGAAGTTTAGGCCTACCGTAATACATTTACAAACTATTCTACCGTGCAAGTTCGGTTGTATTTTTTTGTTTATATACTGAATTGACATCAAAAACAACTTTCAAAACAAGAAGACCTGACAGTTTTTACTACTTACCAAGCATTGTGCTCAAAAACTTTTGATGGGTCAGTCAAAAACCTGTTCCCAAACTGTTGCCTTTTTTCTTCCCCTTTGTCCGCCATCTTGGAAACTTTGCTTGGGAATTGCCTGGGTCGAGTAGTTTGATTTACCGCTGACCCAATTCATGTTTTGCAAGCTAAGAGGCTCCTCATAGCCTTTACTCGTGACTGTTCCATGCCCGGATTTTATGATGCTAATTACAAAATAAAGCAGATATAACGCGCGTTTTGATTGGCTTTGGTGACGCACTCTAAATCCGAATAGAGTGCGTCTGCATACGTCATCGCGGGAATTGGCCGGGATTTTGAATTTTTTTCTGAAAAAATAAAATGCGGAATCCGACGAGGAACTACCACGATTCGGTCTGGAGTTTTGCTTTCCAGACAGAAACATAGAAGATATAATTGTCACTAAGTAACGGAAGAGGCGAGTAACGAAATGGGTTGTGTCACTTATTTCAAAGTAATTTGTAAATTACCTGTACTATAATCAATTTTAGACGACAATAAAAGCTATGATTATATCAACAGAGAAGAAAAAGGCGTGTTTTAATATCTGTTTAATTGAATTAAACCTTAACAGAACTACGCACGATTTATTTACAAATATTGTCGGCGGGTGTAAAGGAGTTTTAAAACATCATAAACGAACTGTGAATGACAACAATGCAAATTAAAATCACAAAAAACGTGAACATCAAACATACTGATACAATGATACAGTAAATTAGTGTAAACTTGCAGAGTGGGGCCTGCAAAAATCTTCCAAGAAGAGAAAGTTAGAAGACATGAGGGAGCTGAAATCTTGACGAATTTGTGTGAATTTTACACTGACCGAAGTTCGCATTATAAGAGCGGGGAAAAGTACAGCCGGAGCTCGCTTTTATCATTCCGCTTTGTAATTGAAAGATACCTTAACAACTGTCTCTTCAAGAAAGGCATAAATATGACATCTGCGACTTTCGAGCTTTCCAACAATGTGCTTGGCGCTACAACTGAAGATCTTCAACGGCATGGTAGATAAAACGTGAGCAAAGAAAAAAAAACAATACAAAGACCCTATTACATCGGAGGATTTCGTGCTGTTGAAGGTTTGTTACTTGTCAGAAACGTTTAGTTTCACGTATTTCTGTAATTGTGTAGAAAAAGAAAACAAAGAAATAAAATGAAAGCTTCAAGTTTGCCATTGACGAACGTGGTTGGCGAGCACGCGACAACGGCCAACGACGAAATTTCAAAAATAAGAAAGGCGGCTTTGTAGGCTGTTTTTAACTCCGGTTCTGCGCCCCATAAGAACACATTCCAGTGAATCAAAGTTAAGTGTCTTTCTGATTGAGAAAAGTTTTCCGTGAACGACTTTTTCTTGTTTGATGGATTTGTCTTTTCATCCCTTGAAAAAACTTTGAACTTGCCATTGTTGTCTCGTGTCACCGCATCGACCAATGAAATTCGCTATGCGTTTTAAGGAGAATGTATTCTTTGATCTACAACTGAATTTTTCGACTGTTTGTGTAGCTTATTTTATAAAAGAAATATAAAACTCGCTTGCTTGCTCTGTTTAGTGATAGAAACACTTGCGAATTTTTTTTGTTCACGAAAGAAGTGCGAGAAAAACGAGCCGCAGGCGAGACGTTTTATAATACCACCCGCGAGTAAAGTAACCTCTACACGCAAGTACATACAAGTCGCGACTCGCGAGTCAAACGAATTTTTTTTAATGCGCGAATACGAGTCTATAATGAATAACCCGGTGTCTCGTTTCTCGGTAGTCGCGAGTGAACGAGTCAAAGTTAAAAGTAAAAGGCTTTAGAAATGCTTTACGTGTTTTGTTATTTTTCATTTTCAGCAAAAAGACTTTAAAGATCGAAGAAAACTTTGGTAACTGAGGATTGTTTGGAAATTATTCAAACATAAAACATTATGAAAAACTTGACTACATTTTAGAGCGATAGCCACCGAGTCCGAGTAGAAATTTATCGAACAGTGACAATTAAACACTTATTGAGCTGTCAGCGAATTTGTTTCAGTGTCATTTTCCCGTCTGTTTCTCGACACTCCAAACAAAGTCGAAACTATGGGGTAGCGTGTTACAAAAACTTGTTGCCGACGCCACGCAACTTTTTGAATAACTGAAAATCGTGTTAAAATCGATATCTAGTTCAACCGATCATATTTTATAAATTTATGACAATAAAGCGATCCGGTTTATAAAAGAAAAAAACTGTATTGAGTGATTGAGCTATAACCAGTCCTTCTGTTTTCAGCATCTTCATTTCGTGGCCGGGGCCATATGTAAAAAAGACCCAGCGCAACCAAAATTAAAATTACTAATAAAAAAGGAGTAATAAGTAGGAATAATAACGCAGTATACTTTAAAAAAGCTCTGAAAACGGGAGGGGCACAACAGCATTTTATACTGCAGGCATAACATGGGTTTTGGCAGCAACTGGGAACGATCCGGATATATACTTGCCTGGTAGACCCATATCAATCGTTTTCGGCATATTTTGAAGACACATATTTTTTGTAGGAGTGCTTGTAACTTCCGGAGTCATGTATTGCTATGTTGTTTGGTCTCTAAGAATAATGACTTTAAGGTCTGCCTGCGGCTGAGTCTGTTTTCCTTCGTTAAGGTTTAACACAAAACTGCACCGTTTGTCATGAAATTACACCTTTAGTAACAAGTGTAAGATATGTACAAGATTCAAAGACTGAGAAACAAAATTAGAACTTCATACACCCAAAGCGCTGCTTTTCGAGGCTGGCTTACGATAACAAAATCCTCGTTAATCTTCCCACTATTTCCATAGCTTGTTGGGTACAAGTTCATTTCTAGGAAACAAAGGTAGGTTATCTTGGCATCAAATATCGATTTTTTAAAAATTGAAATTAAAATGTCTGCTAGTTAGTTTGCATTTTAGAGGCCTGCTAGCCCACCTCCCCTCCTCTCAACTTTGCACGTAGTAAAACTGTTTTTGATCTTGTAACGGGAGCAAATCTTGTTAAGTCTGCGTGAGAAGAGTCTTTGAGTGCCAGAGTGAGGATGTTCTAAAGATGCCCGAAGTTTGGTACATTGTTTTTAAAAAAGGATCCCTTCATCTCGGGTTCTAAAAAACAAATGTCTAAAACTGATGCTCAATTTTTAGTCAAAAATTTGCAAACAATTTTTAGAAATTTGAATTTTTCTTATAAAACAAACGTTTCGACTACAACCTTCAGTCTTCATCAGTAATATTCACGTGGCAGCGACTGTCACATGGCAAACGTCGAGGAAGAGAGGAGAGGGCCCGGTCCCAAGTGTGCGACAGCGAGAACAGGAGTCCCCCCTACCCC